>JAHZNA010002657.1:0-42245 GCA_027743935.1 Sinodicranocentrus sp. ZH6
TTCGAGTAAAAATTGGAGGCAATTTTGTTGATTGCCTCCAATTCTCCAAAAGTTGCTCATATATTAATTTTTCCTAAAATGGTCCTACCTGGTAAGCAAGCATTTGTCATAGCTACCTTGGTAGCGACCTACCTTATTGTCTCTATAAGGTGGACAATTTCATGGGGTGAAACACTAATGGGTCCCCGGAAGTATTGACGTAGTGCCTTTGCAGTCTCCGCCGTGTGGGTCATGTTCTGTTCCATGTACGTCATTTGTGTGAGCAGCTCCACGTGAACGGTGTGATTGGCCTGAGAGAACAAAACCACAGGAATTTAGTCAGGTCAGATAACGAAATTCAAAGAAACACAAACATGAATGTAATTTGGGAATAAGTCTAGTCTAAATATTCCATCTCTGTTTGCATTCTCGCTGTGGGATTTCCAAACAGGAAAAGAAAATTAGGTACCGTGAATGCATTCGCTTCAAGTAGAAAGGCAAACAAAAAAGTAACTGCACATGGGAGACAGGCATGATATGTCATCATCACCATTCATCCAAAAAGCATTCATGCATGCATAGCACATTATATTACTAGCTAAAAATATGACTCACTCATGTGGGGCAACGCCGTAATATTCGAAGAAAGGAAAATGCATGTGATACAGATCAATTTACTGCTTTTCTTTTTCTTCTGCTTTATATGCGTCAGTAGCAGAACAAAAGGAGCAGAAGCAAGGAGTGGGAGTAAAACTGGATTATACAAAACCAAGTCATAATCATCATTAGCAATAAAATGGGATGAATGTTATTATTGCCATTTTCTCGTATGTCGAAAAAAATATACTAAGTAAACGTCCTCGACTCCTTGTAAACTTGCACCCTGTCATACTCACAGTTTTAGGGGATTGGGGATAATTGAATATGTAAGCAAAAGTTAGACCAGAACATTTGAGCTCTTAATCAAATTAAGCTTTTGCAAAGTTACAATAGCCGTTTTTTTAGAGGGGAGCCATAATCATAAACTTACATAAATGTACATCTCGTGTAAAGTATCATTGGAGTAAGTAATGGAATGGGAGTCGCAATTGTAATCGTTCTAGTAATAATACTATATGTAAGCAACAGGATGGATACAATTTAATTTGCAACGAACTTTTGGCACTTGGCTCCACACACTATGACAATTTTTGGCCAACAGCATAGAATGCATTCACAGTCAGGGTGCGAAATGTATATACACGCCTTTGGCAGAATTTGTGGTACTTTGGCTTCTATTTCATACTTACCAGTGGCCTTTCGAAGACGCCGCCCAGTTGTGACATGTAGGGAAACACGCGATTCTCTATAGAACTTTGAGCTTCTAATGTCTACAAAAAAAACATGACAATGGGAAATTAATCACATGACATGGATATCAAAAACGTTAGGATTACATTTCATAATTTCCTTTTTCCATATGCATACAAAAGAACATGATATTCAATATTTTTTCCATTTCCTCGTTTGATTTCTTTCTTCCGTGCTCAGGATGTTTACACCGAGTGAGAAAAATAGATGCTTCCTCACGTACTACAAACATTCCAACGTCAAGTCTGGAAACTTCATTTGATGGATACATATAAATATTGTGTTTATGATTTTAAAAATGAAAAGCTTTACCTTTGTTATTCTTTACATTTCATAAAAAGTAATCTATATTGATGCATTTTTTATTCACTCCTTACGTTTTCCTATCCTCTAATGCCCTTTCTTGTTGCTAAACCCGAGTTTCTCATCCGTTTTGTGGATATGCTTGCCTAAACCACTGGAAAGTATTTTCCCAGTGTTCATCATGCACGTCCAGTTATAAACTTTAAACTACAAAAGTCTCACAGCTAGGCACGTACGAGCACGTTTATTATGCTTCACTAAGCTTAACATTCAAAAATCAAGTCTACTTTCTATTCAAGAGAGACACGAGTGCTTCACTAGAATAGCTATTTTTTCCAGTTCATCTTCTAGGATAAATGTGTATTTACTATTATTATTATTACGCTCCCATTATATTACCACCACTACTTTCAGTCCTTTCCGAGTTTTCCCGTTTGATTTTGGATTAAAGAGGAAAAAAGGGGAAACACTGAAAGCTACATTTTTTTCTGGATAAAAGCTTTCCATCCATTTGTACACTATACAGCATGATTCTCCTTCCTCTGCAAAGTTTTGTTTCAAGAAAACTTTGCAAGTAAGCTAAACAGGCGGGAGGAGGATGATCATTTCATATTCATGAGAGGAGCCAGCAGCAGAGAAAAATAAAGTACTCGTTTTTTGCAAGATGATTGCTCCAGATCAAACATAAAATTTTTAGCATTTTCCTCCGGCTTCTTTTTTTGGAACAAGATGGAGAAATAGCTGTAAGTAGTGACTAATAGCGTGTGTCTAGCTGTAAGGAAAGAAATCCAGTTTACACCAAAACTTACATGTGTATTTACGTTTCTTCTTTTCACAAGCTCATCTCTCATGAGAAGAGCGCTATTAAAAATCATGAATCATGACAAGTTTATCTCTGCTTTGAATGATATATAGATGACTACTTTAGCTCACGATAACATCTTCAAGGAGCAAACGCGTGTGGATTATTATTATTATTATTATTATGCGCATATGAAGATGTAAGCCTGTCATGGATGACTATATTCCTTCAGAGTTTTGATATGTGCTTGAAACACATAAAACATTAAATATTCCCTGTACAAAGAGCTTCTTTTTTCTCTTGTAAGCTTCAAATAAATATTTTTCATGGATATGCTTCATCGTGCGTTTTCTCAAACAGTCAGCGTCTTTAATCCACCGAGAATAGCTAAAATATGTCAAGTGAAAATATAACGAGCTGAGTGTTAAAGCTTCTCTTAATACTTTACATGGTGATCATGATCAGCAACAGATAAAATGTCACGTAGACATAAGACGCATGATATATAATTAGTAGTTTATATCTCATCATTATCAGTAGATTTTATATCATAAAAATAATAATAACGAGTTATGTGATGGCCATTGGCAGCTGAAAGTGCAGTTATGTCGAAATTTCATGCTATTACTTTTAGTGCACGAATATAATATGCATAGTATCTGTTCTGTGACGTCAAACATATTACTACCAACGAGTGAACTTAATCGAATAATTTGAAAAGAGGAATCCTGTGAATCCATAAATTATGCTTTATGTTGACTGGACAAAATGCTTACAAGTACTATGTCACGTTGTCGCCTTGAGATGTTCCAGTTGCCTATGTCATCATTGAAACAAATATTCCTTGAAATTTTAAGGTCTACGGTATAAAACTGTATAGTGTATCAATATGGCGGAAAACCGGTATTATGTGTAATTAAACTGAATAAATGCCATGAAACCAGATCAAGGAAATGGAAAAGTAAGTAAAGCTAATCGATCATAAAATCATGTGTAAACACTTACTTGATTAGCAATGTGCTGAAAGTAGTGCTGAATATGTTTAAGTGAGCCGACAAACGTTTCGACTCCGTTGTGAAAGTCATCATTACCATAAAGGCCGAGGCCGATAGCAGCACTAGAATAGGGGTTAGGTAAAGAAAGAAGACATTGAGATGAGAATATATTGAATGTACATTTATACTAGGAATGTTTCAATTTCAAGTGGTATAAAACACTCATAGTTTTGGCAACTATATTGGTCCATGGAGAGATTTTAGAATACAAATGAGAATTCAATGGATTCTCGGTTTTCACTTACCAACAAAGAATTCCAAGAATGCCTAATAGAGCTTTAAGACAAATAAGTGGTCGGTCACGCTTTGCATTCCGGTCACAACACCTTGTCAATAGGTAAAGGAGTAACATGAGCAGAAAGAAGATGAGCAAAAGGGCTGGCAAACTGGCGAGTATGCCAAGAGACTCCAGGTACACCTCATTCCGCCAGTCAAAAGTTGAATTAACCCGATTCCCCGTCACGTTTATGTGAGGAAACCGGTGAAAGAAGCGGACCAGCCACGGGGGTGGACTTCCCGAGCTTACGTAACTCATCTTGGACTATACTCTTTCAGAATTTTAACACTGCACCAGGAAAATTGACTCCAGGAGTTGTGCGCCGCGGTTATATATCGCGACGAGAGACAAACCCTTTCCTACGCGACTTGAATGAAGCCCACAAGTCAATAAACTTCCCGTCCCACCACAACCTTCCAATAACTTGCCATCACACTGGACGACTGTTTGCCAGGGAGAAGGAAGATGGGTGGAAAAATATATATAAGAAAAATCCAATTAGCTCCCGAGATCTTTATCCCTTTTGTTTATTATAGTCAAACACTAGCTATTTTATTCTCCTTATATTCCCTTTATATGTCCCATTCCCACCAGGAGCATGACAACTTCAATACAGAGTCTAGTCATTGAAGTTGACTAGAAAAGAAAAAAACTTTTTCAGGGCTTCTACATATACACTCTCCTTTTGTGGCTTCATGCCATCCCTGTAACATTCCCACTGGCAGACTACCTCATTTCAGAGAGATTTCTATGGTATGATATAGCAAAGAAAAAAATTGTATGTGTTGTTGTATCACTTGACACTTTCCAAGAAGACTATAAAAAGTTTTTTTGTATATGGATTAGTAAAAAAAAGTATGTACTATCTCTCACAACTCCAGGGCATTTTGGCACGAGTTCCTCTTACTCTCTCCCGAAGCACACTCCCTTAGACTTGCAAAGTCATAATTATTATTTGCAACTTGTCCCACTCCCTTAGAATTAACCAGGAAGGGAAGCCAACAGCCGGAGTAGGATTTAGTCCAAATCACTAGCGACACATCTCATGGTCCACTTAACAATTTTTTTGGTGACTCTGACAAAACGTGAGATATGTATAATAGCTTTAGAACTAGCTTGAAAAGTTTATGGAAAAGTTGGGAAAAACTGAGTCTTTTTTAATTGTATTTAAAAAATGGTGAGCACAATCCAGGATACTTTGAGTGTTTTTTCTTCTTCTAATCAGATTCTCATCTCATGTTATTTGTGTCTTTCAACGTAATAAGCTCAAAAAGCAAGGATTGCCAAATGTGGTTGGTCTCGACTAGCACTTCCAAATGGAGAGACTGACGATGATGATGAGCAGTGACAATTTGTTACCACGAGTCGCAAAATGTTAATTAGCTGAGCTATTGTGGAGTTAGTAGGCGGAGGGAAAATTGTTTGCAGAAACTTTTTTTAATCTGTACTTTGGAGGGATACGATAGAGGAGGGATAAAGTTTGTTTGCAAATAGGAATTAAATCTCTAAATCCAGTTCACCAAAACAACAACAACACAACGAACTAAACACGCGTAACAGTTGAGAAAGAGTGAGGAAACACTGTTCTTAACTTTATCTCAATCTCTTGCATCCTTCAACAGTTGAGTTGAGAACGAGTTGTGAATGTGGGTAGATAAAACAAAATATATATAGTTACCCGACCTAAATAAGGTGGTGGACAGGATGAGAACAATTATTATTAAAAAGTTGTTCCACTCGCTTCAAGAATGCCTACAACGTAGCAGCAGAGAAAAAACTTCAATCACAGAACTACGACTCTACGTCCAAAAAAAGTCACTAGAACTTAAATTATATTTCTCCGGTTTCCCATTACACAACACTCACTGCCGCACAACTGTATATGAACGAGAGAATTTAATATTTATAAAACTGCGTCCACTCATTCCCACAATCAAACTTTCTCATGAGGCTGCTCGCGATGATGATGAGAGAGAGGCTCACCAACTCTGGAAATTTTTGATGATGGTGATCATGATAATAATAATAAACGATGGGAGCTATAATGACGGCACGGAAAGTACACCGTCCTCTTCGTTCTTATGTGAACTACTGGAAGTTATACACAGCAGGACAAGTAGTCGTACTAGTCAATTGAGTTATATATAATAAAAAAAGGTAACAGCACATACAGCTCTGCTGTGTAAATATATTGCTCACTCTCTTTTCTCCAGGCTGAGTATAGTGTAGTAGAAGCAAAACATTGAGTTTGCTAGTCCTTCTATATTTTTTTGCTATTATGATGGCAAGGGTCGTCTCCTCCGCTCCGTTCTGGATGACGACTAGAGAAGCACAGAACGAATGTCTTGTTCTTCTTGCTCGAATTATTTCCCTTTCTCACCCATACAAAAAATTGTGTGGAGTTGCTTTCTGTAGTATTACACGGATCCCTACTCCTACTACTCCTCCGGTGTTATTCCTTTTCTGGGAGATATTTGTGAATGTGTGTGAGGAGATGCAGCGCCGGGATCCTTTTCCTATTCATTCAATCCAAATTCCACTCCAAGTAAAGTGAGAAGACTGACTCACTCACGAGAAAGGAATATAAAAAGGAAGGAAGAGGAGTAAAAAGGGATGTTGTTATGTTGCTCATGCTACAACTGTGTTTTATATGAACTCAACTCACTCTGACTATGACTGATGGTTTGTGAATGTAACTGAACGTACGAAACATTCACAGCTTAATGTACAGGACGGATGTAAAACTATGATGTTGTGGTATATTCCTCGAATATACCTTCAATATAGAGTTTGCTACTTGTGTAGTAAAATGTACAGCGCTTTACACTATATTTCCCTTTTCCTTCTCGTCTTACTGCTTTGCTTGATCATGAAAGATGAGCGAAAGGAGATGTGTGATGTGCTTTTTTAGGCTGTACCAACTGTGAGCATATCACCATCATCACATCACATCACACAATACCACCAGCAACGCTAACAATATAAAATGTCCTTTTATACGAATATAAACATAGTTTCATATATGATTCAGCGATGTGTATATTCAACTAAAGATTTTCTCTGCCTCTGCTGATTCTTACACTGGCTGGAGTTAGAATGGCATTTTATAGTTGGAGTAAGAGCGACAACGACATCCAACTCCGGTGGTGGAGTAGGTACGTAGAATGGAGCTAATATTCAACTTACATGGCTGGATTGTCGACTACTGTGATGCAAGACAGACTTCACAAGTATATGACACCCGACACCGAATAAGCTTTACATGGGAGAAGGAGGGAGAGAGAAAGGCTGGAAAAAGGTTCTCCTTACTTCTGCTGCCTTTTTGCCTAAAATGGAAAGAAAATGTGGGGATGCCGTGAATATTGCAGTGTATGCCTTTGTATGTAAACGAGAGCTTTGCTCGTTAGTTTTCCTTCCTCCATGTGCACGGAGATTTTAATCCCGTTGCTCTCTCTCTCTTTCAAGTTTCCTGTGTAGACTTCACGACGACGACGACAGCAGGAGCAGTAGCACCAAGTGTTGTTGCCTGTAATATATGAATCCAACGAAACCACCGACGCTTTCCTACCACCAGCAGTGTTCTGTGTGTTTATAGCAAAGGGGACTGAATATTGGAGGAATGGTTATAATAAGATGTGAAAATCACATCTTGCCCGTCTCACTATTTCGGAGGAACTGAGAAAAAGTCGGCCACATTTGGTCTATGCTAGTGTGAGTAAACGGGATACAAATATAAGGAAGAAATGCAAGCGGCATGCTTGCAGACCTGGGATGGTGGTGGTGTGGAAGACTTTGCCTAAAAGCGAGAGAGATCTCCTTTCTACACGGTATACACACTCACACACAGGAAATCGATAAAGCCACTCCTTCATGTAACCACTCGTTTTCGTACATTAAAGCACATTTTGTAGGCTAGGCAGAAAGACAAGAGCTTTCAAACTTGCCTTCTCTTAGCTTAGGTACTTGCGCATCCACTACCAACCACGAACACCAAAATATTCTTTTTCCTATTGTACACAAAAAATCCCTAGATGACTAAACTCCTGAGTTGTATTGTGTTACGTTATGAGGATATGATGACTCGATCCTTTGCTAAAGCTAAAAACAAAGTTTTTGCCATCATCAGCTTATAAGCTAACTGTTTCAAAGAGGAATACGAGAAATAGCTGCTGCAAGCAAATAATAAATAGGAAGGGCTGCCTTTTTGCATTTTCCTATATCAACTCATCTAATAATGCAACGTTGTTTTTGGCCCTTTGGCTTGTCGTTCTTGTCCTAAATCTTTAGCATGAGTTTTCTCATTCCAAGTAAGTTACCAAGAGGGTGAGTGGATCCTCGTGTTAGTTGAAATGATGAATAATACTTTCTGCCCCGTTTGTCCTCCTCTCTTCTTCTGAATAAATGACCATAGTTGGAAAAATATTAGAGAGGCTTGCCAGAATAATATTCATATTATGCATATATACACTTCTTATTCTTGTGCATGTATATATTTTATATTATTTTACATGTTGCCGACCGGCGACGTTGTGCTAGCCAGTCGGACAGTTTCTCAATACTGAGTCTGGATTACGTACAGATGTGCATTTTATGGGATTTTCACACACACTCCAACGGAGTAAGTGTGATAGGCACAGAAAGAGAAAAACTTTTTGCTGTCTTATTATTTGCCCACTACTCAGCTCGCGTAACTAACTGGTATTCGGGAGAAGAAGAAAAAATCTAAAAGCTTTTTGCCACACCAGCTCACTCTGGCTCGCGCTCATCTCCTCTTCCCTTTTCAGTTTTTCTCCACTGAAGAGTTTTTTTCTCAAGTTGGGAAAGAGATTTTTCCTCATTTATTTCCTCTTCTCATCTTGAGTGGAGCTAACCACAGTGAAAAAAGTACAAAACTTGTGGAACAACGACTGCCGACCCAAAGGCTGATTTTGCTCATAAATGTGTGAAATGTGAAAGAGGAGAATAAGAAGGGAAGAAACTTTTGTAGTTATGCATCCCATGGCAGGGTCGTGTTCGTGTCGTGCTTGTACTTTACTGCCCGTGCGGTACTTACATTAGATAGAGAGAATTCTCATGCAAACAACAATCGTCCATTCAAAAAGCATTTTACACCCTGATCTCAAATAATATATCTTTTTCCTCTTCTCTCTCGCTTCAAGCGAGACACGAACGGAGGATGTAGGCATGTGAACAGGGAGGCATTCATATGCAATAAAAAGAGTTTTCTTCTCTTTCCACTTGAAAATCCAGTATTTTTTTCTTAGTTAAAAATCCTACTAAAACTGCTCATGCACTATTATTCAACTCACAGGATAGATATGATGACATGGAAGAAATGAGAAGGGATATTTGTACAATAAAGAAAAAAACGGATGGTTGCTTGCAGCTGTGCACAAACGAGGCAAGCAACAATAAAGCCTGTTTTTCTATTAGAGTAAATCAATGTTGCGTTCTTATTCTTTTGCTAAATTACCACAACCCCCGGTGATTGCTCTGGTAATAAATGCCGTGCCCTATAGTGTTCCTCCATATAAAATTCTATCCTCTAAACAGCCTTGTCTAGTATGCATTGCAATTGCTGTCTTATTTAGCTCAAAATTGGGGATCGTTTCAAGTTTTATGACTGCACATATGTTTCGGCTTATCTGTCTTGTTTACAGACAGACCCTTACGGATCAGATAAATACACTGTGGCCATTGATATTTTGGCTAGCGGTGGAGAATGAAAAGATTTATTTTAGATGAGTTCAATCTCTATCCCATATATGTAAACCCTGTTGCTGTTTCTTATAGAATATTATCTTATCTTCTTCCATTTTCATAACAGATACTGCCTACGAAATGGATGAGAGAGTATGGTCTGGACTTATTGCGAAGCTTGAATTAAGTTTCCTTGTTGACAACATGTATACAGTATTATTATTAGTTTATTTTATGTATTTATGCAAGCGAAATGGGTGGTACTTTCTATCTCTTCACTGAAATAACACTGGCTACATAAATGTGATTCACTCCTTCCAATTACAATATTGCCTTAGCCGTATTGTTTATTTTTCGGATGTAAATACTAAAGTCATTGTACACAAGCTCTTGGCATGTGGGTGTTCCATAGAATAAACATTATCTTCTTGTCATCGTAACTTTCCGTGTAATGTAATGACACAGGACGAATGCAAAATGCTGTTCTTTGTTTTATTTCGATCACTCAAATAGTAGGATGGCACATAAAAATACATGAATTTTATCAGTTTCTCACTTTTCAACCTTGTTTCCATCCTAGTTTTTACTCTTTCTTATCATCACATTCATCATCACATTTATCATTGTTTTGAGGAAATAAAGCCATATGCGCGAACCAAGCGGAGACATATTAGAGATAAAAAAATTACGATGTGAACTAAGCTTTTTGGATTCATTGGGGTAATATTTATACAATAATGTCGTTCTTCTCAATCCTCCTCTTTGCTTCCTTTTACGTGTCATACTCAATCTTTTCTGTGTGGACATTTTATTTTCCACTTTATTTATTCATCATATCGGATAGATGGATGTACTTCGAGGATTGCATTCCTCATTCATGTGCTCCTGTTTTTTCCAGGGAACATTTTTTTCAGATATACCAACAACACCAGCTAAATCATTGTGTCACCACCAGGCACATTGAAAAAACTTCAGCAGACAACAAACAGTAGGACGAGGAGACATTGCAGAATGACAGGAATGACAACCACACCACAGTGTCATGCTACCACCACCATGAAGAATAATTCTTACATGTGTGTTATATCTATAATGTATACCGTCTCCAGAGAGAGATTTGTTCGAGTACATTAGGAAAGGAGTCCAACATGGATTTTTACGATGTGTGAATAGAAATATTACTTTTGTACTAGTTGTACATCTCACGACCCCGTGCAATACTCAGAACATCCCAAAAATATTTTTGATTCCAGCGAGATCCCAAAAGCTAAGGCATGCGCTCATAGGATGCTCTGCTATGCTACTGGAATAACAGAAAAGAACGATGCAAGAAAAACTAAAACACTAAACTTTTTCCATGCTCTTCTCTGATATTTTATTCGGCATGTTTCTAACAAACTTGTCTGTAAACCTAGCTGACTTCAAAGGACACGCTCTTCCCCACTTCTCCAGCAACAGACATGACAGAACCCACAAGACCGGCAGTCTTTTGATCCTTTGACCGGCATCTTCCCTCCGTGTCTTTACTCGCTCGCGGATACAGAACTAACGCGTTTATTCATGCCTGAGCGAGTCATATTTCGAGAATTTCCAGGGATATCCGTACGGCAAACATTATATTATGTGTACATGGCTAAACATACATGGTGCTTGGTTATGCAGAGTGTGCATATTATGAAAATTTTAAGGTTGCAAATTGAATTTTCCTAGTTTGCCCACTCTATCTGCTCTCTCTCCTGTTTGCCTAGACTGGTGCCTATTTTCATGAAGTGGATAAACAAGACGTTGATGAATCCTTGGATTCCAATTTAATCTAGCTCAATTCAGATTCAGTTGAAGGAACAAGTAGTTGTGGTTGTAGTAGGCTAGTAGCACACTTGAAATACAACTCTGAAAGTGTCATACTCATACTTATACTTGTGTTCTGAGAGCATTAGCATTCCCTTCCTGACTAGTTGACTACTAGCCGCTATGCAATAATAATGTTGTTCATGTTGTCTTCAGCGTTATTAATGCATGCGTGAAAAATCTTCATTTCTCCACCCTCCTCACTAAATATATGTTAGTATTATGACATGACATGACAGTTTGGAATACATCAACATGACTAAAAGCGAAGCAGAGAAGGAAAAGTTTTTGCGAGAATGAGAAATTATGGGGAGTTGCCCTCTTCCAAAATATTCCTAAATAGAGAGACATGGAGAGGGTGAACACTCTGCAGAGAGCATTTTATTTTTGAATTAGGAAAGGTATTTTTGGGATTTGAATAAAATGATGATTGCCAACTCCCAAACTATTGGAATGTGTTGGAGAGGATATATTTCTTTCTGGACTTTTTCATGCCACTCATCATCATCATCATCATCATCATCATCATCATACTTGTATCTTGAGTACGTTGCCAGTGAGTCGCGGACGGTTGGTAACAGTATGTGTAATTTATCCTTTTTAGCTAACGATTTTTAGTCATCATTCTTCTCATTACTGTTTGGCATTTGGTTTATGTATACTCCTAGTTTTGCAGTGCAGTGTTTGAAACTAATGCTGCTTATAACTACTAATATGCATTACGTTTCGCGTTTTGTATTTGCTGCAATGTTTGCTATATCCATTCAAAATCGTACACAGACAGACTTTTATAATCTGTTGGGTTCTTCCCATTTAGTTTTCTTTACAACTTTTCTTTATCACTTGTATAGGACGCGTCGCCACTGTCCAATCCCAGTGGAATGTAAGATCCGCTCCTGTACACGTTCATATGACATGACATGATGACCACTTGGTAATTCCCTATCATTATCTCTCGTCTTTTCGTCGCTTTTACTTGTTCATTCCACATGAATATAAAAGCTAATATCGTCATTTGTAATAAGAATTATGTGCATACGACTGAATATGTAATAGGCAGGCAGTGGGATAGAAGGTGATATGAATAAAGCTGGTGTATTTAATTCTCACTCCTTGCTTTACTACTTTTTTCACTTCAAGATCCAAAACGACTCCGTCACCTTCTTTGCCTTTCCCCATTTCACATCATAACTCCGTCCTCATCATCTATTCCAGATATCACCATTTAGTGATATTACTTCATTTTACAATATTTATCCTCATCCTTTACCACACACGAAGAACAAGAATGAATAGGGTATAACGTGAAAACAGACGCAGTCGAAGAAAACATTAAAAAATATATATCCTTTCGTTCCGTCTCATTTTTCATATCCTACATATTTCATATCATTCGATCCTTCCTTCATCCTTTCATTTTCCATGCAAAGTCTAGCAAGTACCAAAACAACATGATTGTATGCATCTTGCGAATTAGGTTTCGGTAAAAATCTTTCTTTTTTTGCACGTATGCAGTTTTCTCGAGAACACTCATCCTATGCACATCAAACTCCTCATGTAATACGTAAATTGTATCGTAAAAAAGTGAATTTTTGCATAATTGGATTATTATTATTATTAGAGTTCACGTAATACATCAACATAATATAATTTTTTTCACAGTTCTTCGGAAAGTTCAGTTCATAGTTCATTCTTGTTTTTTGTGTCATTAACTCAATAATAACATTCACCATCCTCATCAACATCATCAATCACGACGGAACCACAGCCCATATAGCTCAAGCAAGTTTTAACATATATATAAAAGTGGTTATAGTTATGATGACATGGGAAGGTTGTATTTATCTTATGTAAGAATCTTACGTGCATAAAATCTGCATTACGAATTTAGGTTAGGACGAACATATAAATGTACGTAAAGGATTACATGAGGCATAAACTTTTTTAGTATCCCACGTACTTCAAAACATTAAGATTTACCACAATGAAGTATATATGCAGTTATAGTTTATCGTGAGATATATTTTTCTTTTTCAGATTCCCTTTCTTTTCCTTTTCAACTATATGTAAGGGTGATACGGATGGGAGGACTTCCCTTTTTCGCCTTGTCTTGTTATTTCACAATCAAAATAATCACACGTTTAGTTTCAAGTTATTAAAGCTCATCATCCGCCGAGCGTCAACCAACACGACGACAGATACAATTGAAGATGTGATGAATGACCTACAAACTGTGTGAGTGGATGGATAAGTATAGTTGCACTAGTGGAGAGTGGAAAGGAAATCTTCTACGACAAACAGCTTCTTCGAGATAGGTTATCACAGGAGTTGTAAAAAACAGAAATGAAAATATGTTCAAAGAAACCTTAACAAAAAACACTCAAAGCCTTCACACGCTTTTTTCGTCAATTGTGGTTTTTCGAAATTGATGTACATATAGTTCTCCGAACACAAAATGGTATCATTCAGCGATTTTTAGTGAATAAATGACCGTGCAAAATTTATTTCTTCATGGTGCCAACAAGTCAGCTTTGAGACTTGAGAGAGGTCAGTAGGAGGATGAAAGTGAATCCAAGGAAGTGCATTTTGAGACGTGGACATATGCATGAACATCTTTTGTAAATTCGTGTTTCTTCCGACCCGGATTTACATTTTAAAAAATAAATAAATGAGTGTTCAACCGGTCAATACGCAAAACGCATTCAGAACAAGTTTTTTTATTATCGAATATCATCACGCAAATCGTGAAACAAAAGAGAAAAGTGACAGTGAACTCAACAAAAAACGAAGCATTTCCGTTTATCCTCTCAAAAGTACTTTTTGTGGTGCACTAGCCCAGTGCAGTATTTGCATTGCAAGATAAAACAAGTTACATCAAATCACAGACAAGTCAACAAAGCTGCAAAGCCATTATCACTTCTTTTTTCTCCACAGGTAAGTTCCTATCAGGATTATATGTATAAGACCCACAAAAATCATATCTGCAGGATGAGGATGTTAGAGTAGAGTAGCATGCATAAGTCGTGTGTGGTGTTTATATATATATGTGTGTACATTTGGGAAAATACGGATACGAGAGCATACAGCCTGTCCTGCTTCTTCTCCTGTGATGAGCTTGAGCTAAAGATAAAGCGGACAACAGGTGTGTTTTTGTATTTTGTGGATTGCGTCGAGAAACAGAGATCGTAGTCTTATGTTGATATTTTCTGTAAGTGTTGCATGTTCTATCTATACACAAATTTGTTGAGAATGACTTGTAAGTACAAGAGGAAAAAACTGCTTTCCCTTTATCATCATTTTTCCGTCTTACTCTTGGCAATCATCAAGAAATGAATGCAAGCTGCATTTTACTGATGAGGATGTGACGGTGGTGGTGATGGGCCTGGCCTTTTGCTGCGTGTGGCTTAACTTGAAGCTTTAGTTTTAAAATAAAAATATTGAATGCGACGTATGTGCATGTGTGGCACTAATGTTGTTGGTGAGAAACCAGTGGAGGAGATCTACCTTTTTCATTCTTGTGTATTGGTAGGTACATTCATCCTTCTGTGTTTCCTTTGTGGGTATAATGTTTACAAAAATATGCATCCCTTTACTGAAATTTTTAAGAGGAAAATATATACACACACACATCTGTCCGTACGTGGTACACAAGGATGCGTATATACATACGTGAGATTGTTGCTGTTGTAGTAAGTTTTGTGAGGATAAGGAAGGTAGCGTATCGTGCACGTAAGGGAAAAAAAGTTGTCGAAGCATTGCATGGCTAGAAGGAATGGGCAAGAATGTTATTAGGAATTTTTCACGAGATAATAATTTTTTCTTAATGTACCGCACCAATTTGAAGTGTTTAAGGATTTGAAATAGTTCTGGATTTGGAGGTGATGTATGGTCGGAGAAATGGGGAAGTGAGGAAGGACAGAAGGGTGTTTTTAAATGTGTTTAGAGTTTGACGTCACTCATCACACAGATGATTGGTGAAGTGTGCTTCTTATTTTTAATGTTTAAGGGTGTTGTATTTTGTTGGTCATTGGTAGGTAGGTAGCCTTAGGTTGGATTGAGTTGTTGTTAGTCATCATTATCATCGTCAGGTCACATTTACTACTATATGAAGCTAAAAGGACTGATAAGCTTGCACATTTCATGTCATTGGACTGTTATTTTTTTTATTAAACGGTGATGTTACGTAATTTAATGTCAAGTGTACAATTTAATAAGGCTCAGTTGAAGGACGACGTGTAAGTTGTAAGTGTCCATGAATAAAAAATTAAGGTATGAAAACATATTCCACAAGCTTTGATTTGTTGTTAATGAGTGGCTTTGAAAGTTTATGTGGGCAGCTTACCGAGTTAACATAATTTTAGCTCATGGCTCATTCAGTAGCTTTAACATGATTTTATTGCTAAAAATAAATATTGAATATAGAATAACATAAAATAGACAGACCATTTAATTGAATGTAGCTTTGAAATTGTTGATAGCCATTTTTATCATACTTTTCCTGATACTATTTCCAGGTCACAGATTGGACTGACTGTGTTGAGTCGAGTCACTTGTTTTGAAAGGATGTAGGAATTAGGAATATGAAATACTTGTCATTGTGGAATCGCGGATTGTATATAAGGTGGCTTCCAATTTCGTCACAAAATTTAAACCACAAAAATATTTCCGTCAACCTTTCCGATTAAGCGCCAGTACTCAGTTCGTGCAGTCAAGTTGGTATGTGTAATGTGTATCGCTATTTTTTCCCTGGAGGCTAATTTACAAATTGTAATAATCTTTTTTTATATTTGTGATGTATTATTTGTTCTGTTTTCCAGATGTGAGTAAATTCATTACTGCAAACTCAAGCTGTTTTGGAAATTTTTCTTAGCTGAATTATGAAAATTCGACAGACTCACACGAGTTCCTAATGTTTTATAGTGATTCATAATAATTTAGTGGAATAGATTTACTATACGGAGTGTTATCGTACGATGATCGCAGCTGTGATTAATATGATTGTTGCATCAGTTGCTGATACTTAGTTGCGTGTTTTGTAATACCCTACTTGATCCTACATCTAAAATGAAATCTCCTGTGTCATTTGTGTCCTTGGCCCTGAATATTTATTGCTAATTAATCGTGCGCAACTGTTGCAACTGAAGTATTAAGCTTATAATACGGCCATATAATGTAACACTCTCAGCTTTTTAAAAATTGTTCCCATAATTTTATCGTCACATTTCAATTTACCATTGTGTCATTAACTATAAAAGTATAAGTTTGAAATACATGGTGAAAATTGAGAGAAATGTGATAAGTGCAAGTGTCTGCTGACCAAAACTAAAACTTCACACCTGTATGTGTAACGACAAATACGTTTTACTGTAATGATGGATGGAGGACTATGTTGTTGGAGATTTACCTTTAGCCCTGAGGAGATTGAGCAGAGGACTGTATCAAAAAGAATTGATAAAGATTTAGATAAAGAAAGACGAGATAGGAAAAAACAGGTATTATTGAATATATATATTACGATAAGCAGTGATTTTAGAGAAGCTTAAATACAGTTTGATAGTTTAGCATTTTTTAATTCCGAATGCAGGTTCGCGTATTGCTTCTGGGGGCTGGGGAGAGTGGAAAATCAACATTTCTAAAACAGATGAGAATAATTCACAATCTGGGATTCGACCCTGACACAGTGAGGGACTTCCAGCATGTTATTTATCAGAATTGCATTCAAGGTAATTTACTGTTTAGCGATAGACAGCGTATTTTGAAAAGTTAATTTTACTCCATAATGGGCAGTTGGCAGTTAACCTTCTAACTGTATTTCTCTTCGTCTAAACTACTTTGCGGCTTACCTAGGATGATGTTCTGTTGAACTGGTACTGTGAATTTAGTTCTGTTGCTTTTAATAAAACCCTTCTAAATATTTCTTAAAAACTGTACTTACCACGTTTCAGCTGTTTCGAAATTCGGGACGCAGTAAAAAAATTAAAACTACTATTTTATTAGGTATGTAAAATTTAACTGTTATTAATAGGAATGAGAGTCCTAGTGGATGCTCAGAGAAAGCTTGGCATTCCATGGGAAAATCCTCAAAACAGTCTTCACGGCGATATTCTGCTCAATTACCAACCTGGTTTTGTGGACCAGTGGAATTTTACCAAATATGTTCCTTCTATTCGAGCTTGTTGGAGCGATGAGGCTATTCGCACGGCATTTAACAGACGATCCTTGTTCCAGATTTCAGACTCGGTTGAATATTTTTTCGAAAATCTGGACAGAATATCCAATAAAGTACGTTGGCTTGTATTTTACTGTTCTTTAATGAATTGTGAGATGTCTTTTTATTTATGAATTGGAAAATTATAACACGCTCAATATAATTAATAGGATTGGATACCAACGTACAAAGCCAGTTCAGAGTTTGATCAGGTATGACTTGAAGAGAAATTGTTCTTCTTCTTAACTTAACTCACTTGCTAATCTTGTGCTGGCTTTTAAACCATCGTGAATAATTTTTGAACAGGTGCTGTTAGAAGACCGAACCACGAATAGGCTGGAAGAGTCTCGTACAATATTTGATGCCATTGTGAACAACAGAATATTTATTAATGTTTCAATGATACTATTCTTAAATAAGTCAGATCTGCTACGTTCAAAGGTTGGTTTCTGTTATAACAACTTTAGAAATGGGAAATATTTCAACGAGGACTCATTGGCTGTTTTTAAATTAAAACGATTATATCAATTTTGTTTATGAATTTTTGCAGCTGGCAAGGGGTATCAAAATTGCTGATCACTTTCCAGTATACACGGGAGACAACAGCATAGAGTCAGTTCAAGCCTTTGTTCTATACCTGTTTACATCTCTTCGTAGGCATGATCATTCACCATTATACTATCATTTTACAACTGCCATTGACACAGAAAAAATTAGGATTGTTTTTAATGCTGTTAAAAATACTATCTTGAAAAAGAATTTGGAGAATCTCATGCTTGAGTAACTGTTGTTCCTGATAAACACACGCGTCAAAATATTTGCTACTTTAGCTTGTTAATGATTTTAATAGCTAGTAGAAAGATTTTATAAAACTCTGAAACTGCACACTTTGTAATACAAACATATCGTCTACGAAATTCTTGTTCTGTTATACTGAAAAACCGTACGCTAATGTACTTCGTGCCTGTGCCTTATCATGTATTTGTGTTCTTCGCTCGCACATGTATTTTTTCACTTGAGAACATAACATATCATATATACTTCAGTAATTTTTTTCATGCAATGATGGCATAAGTAATGGTTGTAGTTGTACTTGACGTGATCCATACATCTGTTTGAACTTATTGACGTTTTATTATTGTTGTTTCACATCAATAAGTAAATTGTTTATGCTTATGTTATTGTTGTAGTCTTGTTTAATTTCGAGATGATCTAATTGAAGAATACAAGGTTTCAGAATATTAAAAGGTTGTATGAATGCATAATATAAAAATCTCGGTTTACGCTTCTAATGAAATGAGTTTTAGACATACGGTTTTAAATAAAAGAATATCCGTTATTATTATTATTAATTATTTATAAATCTACATGAAAAAGAATTTGTAAAATTCGATATTTTGAGTTTACTGTCACCAAACATACTTCTTTATTTCCTACAAAAGATCTCTTTTACGTTTATTCGTGGATTGTTTTTCATAGTTCTAATTATTAAGACACCCATAAACAAACATCGCTATGATTTTTTTGGATTAGTTCAAACTTTGGAACGTACTACACGCATTCGAAAAATATATTACTTAACTAACCAAGAATAATTAACTACTGTAACCGAATCTTTTACTAAAATTTACAAACTGAAACTGGAATAAGGTATAAATATGCGTAAGTGTAGTTATTTACCAAAAATAAATTCGAATTGCCACCCACCACCAAATACAGTAGTAATAAATCACGTAATCTAACTTATATTTAAACATTTATTGACGAATCGACTAACCAAGTTACGTCATAAAAATAATTACTTTTGATCCCATATTCCTATAGCTAATAATAAAACTCAACTCTTTCATCTCATCATTTGATCTCTGCATTGGTATTGGGCTACATTAAAAATAAATGATTGTAATTTAATGTAAAACTCAATTGCACCATGAAAATTGCTGTAATAATCTTTGAGTTAGTTTACGTATTTATGTTTCAATTCTTTGAATTCATTTCGTAGCCGCAAACAAAACTCCGTTTTTTATTTCCAGACAAAAACAAAACATTAAACTAATGACTTTAGTCTGAAATTATAATTTTCCTTTTTGCTACATCCACAAATATTTTCCCTGCTTTATTTCGTAAAACTAACTAGGAATTACAACCTTTATTTACAATATACTTTTTTATTACGGAAATAGTAATTTATCTTACAATTTGGATCGTTTGGTATAGTAAACAAAATGGAAGAATTGTTTTACTGACATCAATCATGCAAATACTCATCGACATTTAAACCATCGAAGTATGGGTAGTAGTTTTTACAATCACGAGAATTTTGATTTTTGAAGAAAAAAATCTTGCACATCAACTTTTAAGATATGATTAAAAACTCATGTCAACACACAGGTACTTGATCAATTGTGCTCACCATTCGCCAAGAAATAACAATTTAAGACATAAAAACACCTGCCTAGTTAATTTCCTTGTTCACACACATTGTGGTAAGTTTTATGATCATACTTATATGAACGACTATGATCACGAAGAAAATGTCATAATAACGTAGGGGTACTTATTTTGTTTGATTTCCAATTTTGATTTGTTTGTCTATAAATGTCTAATGAAAATCGAGAACATTACGCATTAACTAGTTTTAATTTATATTTCTACGTAAAAAGACTACATCTACGTCTTCAGAAAAGTATGTAATACTTTCAAATTTGCGATACAGGTTCCTTCTCATCATCCTCGTCGAGGAATAATAATGATACGTTCCAGTTACTGTAAGTATACACATTTATATGTCGTTCTTCAATACAGAAAAATTTTCGGGTTGATTCGCGAACTATCTTGTAACGGGAAAGGTTTTTTTTATTATCTTCAAATATTTCATAAATTAGTATATTCAGACATCTACTCAAATAACTGAGACGACTCTGAATTATTCATATAAATTCTTACTTCGGGATTACCTTTATTTACTTTGGCCAATTTACACCAGGTTTCGAACTAATCGAGACTCACTCTCTATCATTATTACGAAGGAGGACGACATTGGTCAACAAACTTTGAATATTGAGCATTTTTGAACGAATCGCTCAAAAAATGTGTCGACTGGCTGAACTGACTTGTTGACATGCTTAGTATCTCCTGCTAAAAGTTACTGAAGAATGGAAAAGCATTTTCAATTACTTCTTTCCACCATGTACGCACTTGTCGACCAAGTTCAATCCCTTTGAAGAAAGGCACTTCATCTTAGTTTAGAAATAGAATATTAGATTATCTAACCCTACATGGCAGAAGTCTACGTCTACCATGCACAAAACTTGTACAACTTGAGAAGAATAGGATATCAATTTTATACTGATTTCAGAGCACAATACAATACATCTCGAAAGGAAAAGAAGAACAGATTAAACGTAGTCATTAGTATCTCAATTGAGCATCAGATTTTCGTTCCTGAATTCTGTCTTACCCAATATCAAGAAGTTTTGCCACCTTGCGTGGCCATCATTCTGATTTAACCTTTTATTGTTATTACAAGTACTTCACTAATCATGATTTTAGACCGGAACTGTTAATACAACACTGATGAATAGCATGTAGTTACTAAAAGGAACGTCCTATGAATGAGAACCGCAATCGCAATTCCCCTTAAAGATTAATATTATAATCATAATCTACGTACATTATTGTTTTAATCATTAACTCTTTGATTGCAGTTTGTTTGTCTAAGTCTTTGGATCTCTATTCCTATAAATTCTCTAGTTTACAATATGTATCACTTCTATTTATTTATAATTACTTTCGTGTACGCCGTTACGATATTACTATCTTACGCGAACATATCCTTGACCAATTAACTCATCTCATTTAAACTACTTTATGATTGTAGTTAATCAATCAATAACAAGGTCGGTTAATTATTATAAATTGTAAGCTGCTTCGCTTAATGCTTAGTTTATAACGTAGTACATAGCAGAGTTGTATCTCGAGTTGGTGTTCGTGTGGCGCGACCGAGATTAAAGATTATTTTGCTTGAATTTACGTTACGGAGAAACAACTACATTTTTGAATTATTGGAACGCCAAACTTTTCAACACCGTTAGCTGCAGAGATGTAATGGGCCACTTTGTGCTATTTATTATTTGAATACACCAAAATTATTAGCTGCTGTGGTAGACGGTGTTCGCATCTGATTGATTGTCGTCTTGACTGGAGAGTTTTTACTATTGCTTCTGCTTAAGTTCAAATCACTGAAGCTTATGTTCAAATCAGACCATGTTGTCCCCTAAAAATGAGATGCCTACTTTAGTCTCCGTAATTATCAATGGTATCAGATAAAATCATAACCATGTATATACTAACGAAATGTAACATTTACTCACCTTAAGTGACGGATTGGAATTATTATTTATATTATTAGAAGCAGAATTACTGCTTGGAATGGCACCATTAGAAGCTTTAATAGCAGGCTGCAATACTGGCGCGTCTTGAACGCTAGAGTTGGTTCCAAACAAATCGAGGGCATCATTATTAGTGAGGGAAGTCATTGACAGTGGTTGCTGAAATTGAGCGGTTGGTACGGCTGCTTGGACAAGTGGAGTTTGCTGAGGAAAGCCCATTGAACTAGTAGGGAACTGAACTGGTGAGGGTGTTTGGAGATTGTTGGCAGGAATACCCATTGTAGGGAAAGCACCAGGCATGCTAAGAGGCTGATGGGGGGCAGGCACTGCTGCCGGAGGTACGATTCCGGTCGACGGGAAACCCACGGACCCTCCTAATTGAGGAAGAAAGTTAGACGAATTTGCTGAATTCAAACTAGAAAGGCCACTACTTTGGTTGATATTCCCACCTCCGATATCAAAGCCCAATCCCAAAAGATCATCACTTTGTGTGCTGTTCGTTATTTGATCTCCCAACGACACACTTTCAACCATCCCGGAGGGACCAGTATCACCAAACGCCGATTGAAAATCAGCAAAATCTGATGCCGTGCTTTTAGTTGCAGCAGATGTTATCGTAAGTGATTTAGGTTGTGTCGTTTTTGGAGCTGATGAAGACGTTGGGGCACTACGGAAATCTCCAAAATCATTATTTTCTGCACCACGTGGATCAAAATCTTCTGCCTCCATGGCAGGAGAAGGTGGGGAAGGTTTAATTCTGAAGCTTTATAATGCACAATAACAGTCAACATTGTAATTCAACAAGACAAAAATTGCTGCACATTGTACCCGGTTTGTATATTTCTAATTACTTGTTATTAGAAGTGGAAGACGTAGAACGTGAGAAATCTGAATCAGCATCTGAATACGGCTTCGACTTGGAGCGCGATGGAGGACTTGATTTTCTACATTTTATAAAGTCAGATAAATAAGGATCACAACATCGAGGCAATATTAAGGATCGATACGGTACAAAGCTATTTTCATACTCATCATCATTATTGCCATATTCATAATCTTCAGTCCATTTCGAAGTCATCATTCTGTCAGATCCGATACCTACATATTTATCTCGATTTTTCCTAGCTTTCTTTCTTTCATCACGAAGCTTTTCCTCATCCTAGGATACCAACAGAGCCCAAATGAGATTTAATTAGGTGTTAGGTTTTAGGTTACACTACAAGTAGCGTGATCATTATATTTTATTACCTGAATCATTTCTACCAGCTCCTTAGCTTTCACTCGAACATTAGCTTCTCCATCCTTCGTCTCTGTTCCTGACGCTGGAATAATGGCGTTGAGCGTAAACCCTGGATCTTCAATAGCATGGTAGTCTTGAAGCTGTCTTACTTCATAGAGTCTATCTTGAGTAGCTCTCACAACCCGATCCGAACCATGCAGCAAGAGATGATGTAGAAGCAATAAACTCTATATTATATGAAACACTTGAATTTTTATTGTAATAATTTTTTGGGAAAATGAAAAGAAAGACTACTTCCCTACACGACGTTTAGCCTGAAAAATAGCTTACTTTATAAATGCGTCTAGGACTTCGTTTATTTTCCGCAATTCTTTTCCAGAGCATTCCCATTACTTCGGGAAATAAATCGTAACTATAAGTAGCTTGTGATAGCTCATGCTTCAAAGTTCCTGTGAAAAATAAGATTACACACATACTTTGAAATTTTAGCACACACACTTTTAATATTTGTTGCGTTTAATTATCATACCAGTCGGTCCCCACGGATCATCATTAGTTGCCTCACGAACTTTAGATTCTATTTCCGTATAATTCATGACGACATTCGTCCTGTGAATTTACAATTTTACAGTTAATAAAATCTTAGCAAACCAAAAACTGGTGAGGTTCACTAGTATTTTTTGGACATGCCAGGTCTACCCTAACCTCACGAGAATAATATTTGTAATTCTTGCATGAACAAAAGATGAAAGATGTGTAGAGACGACACTTACACTTTATCTGCTAACTCCCGTACTTTCCACATGTTGAAGGCGATAAAACAAAAGGCGATTTGCAATCTTCAAACTCCAATTCAAGTTTAAAAAACTATGGGCTGTGCGGCAAGCCAGATGATAACCAGCTGTTGTGCATATGAAGCTGCGATGGCAAGAACTCAATTAAGTTGCGTATTAGCAGATGTGCAACTGGGAACTCTGCCTGATTGAAGTTAAAGTTTACATCAACATTCTCTTCCGTGCTTAAACTTCAGGTGCACCTGCAATTAAAAATCATTGATGAATATAAATATTAAAAAGGAAAACTTACGCAAATATAAAGAACATTCAACACTCTTTGATTTGCTCTACCGTATACCAATGAATGGAAATCAGCAAACACACATTTAGACCACAAAATTCACAAGTGACACCAAATTTTGGGTACACAGTTGGAGTTTTGGTGAATCTAGTAATGACGAGGAGTACTGTCTGTTTATGTGACGATGACGATACACGACATGGTATAAAAATGTGTATGATCAGTATGATCACGTATATACCAAACTCACCGCATATATTCAACGATACACACAAATTATGTAGCGTGAAGATGTACATGTACTGAGAGGATTTTTTAGTTTAGTCAGTCAGTGAGCCACACGTAACAGAAACTTACGCAAAAAAGGTAAAGTTAACAGAACTCCACGCAAAATTCACTTTTCATTTCGTGCAATACTTGCCATCCAATGCAATGCACTGCAACTTACTAAAGAGATTGCATTCACAATTGATGAAGAAACGGGCACGAGGACATTTAAGGACATATAAGATTGAGCTTACTCTACTAACAACGCCTATACAAATTATACGACCATACAATCGCAATAACATAATACAATAGATGCGATAAAATATATGGCTATTATGAGCACCGAGCGTTGCGTAAAATTACTTAAATGTAAACTCTTGCTTTCGTTGACTTGAGTATGTTCCTTCCTAATCTAATGGTATTAGGTATTGCAATCAGCAACAGAAACCATAAGAGTATTTTTGCTTACTTATTTGGAAATGAGAATAAACATAAATATACTTACAAAATATGAATACGATGTACTGCTGCTGAGTGCTGCACACCTTTTACAGGTAATTCAGTCTGTATTTAAATTTAAACATAAAATTTTAGTAACCAAGATGCATGAGTATTGGTATATAGTGTGCAGTGCATTGTGCATGCACGATGATTACTACGATCCATCCATACGAAGTTGTACGGCGTTTTGTTGTTGTTGGCTAAGTTAAAGCAGACATCGTGCATCATAATTATCGTTGTCTTTGTACTTCTATAGTAGCACTTCAACAATGTTTACAGAAAACACAGAGAGCAGTGCTAGTGTTGTGTACTTTATGAAAATTTAGTAAACTAAGGTACTAGTAAAGTAAGGTATGAGCACAGCTATAAATGCATACGACTAATAAATCCTTATCTTGTTAAAAGGCAACCGGAAAGTAGGATGGAAATTTGTAAATGATGAAGTGAATGTTAAAATCATGTCATACCTGTTTATGTGTATGCTCAACGATGACTCATCATATGTATTTGTGGATTTTAAAATGGGAAGTGCCACCAACCAACGCCGTTTAAATAGCTGTCTGGTGGTACGAATATTGCAAATATGAGGTTGTTGCACAAGTTTTCTTCTGCGAAAAGTGTGCAGTGGGAAGATAACAAGCTGAAAGCTTCCCTTTCCCTTCTTTTCCATCAAACAATGTTATTTTGACATGACCAGATCAGATCAGACTGAGCTATAGTACAAATGTAATTTTTAGATTCGCTCAAATTATTGAATTGAAACGTCGTGGTTTTCGTTCAAAACAAAATCATACTATTTTTTACAATGTAAGTGTATAAGGTATTAACAAAACTGAAAGAAGGAAATGTCAAGCACTAAGCACATCTAAATATTTTTTTTCCATTTTGTCCTTCATATCTTCAGCACATAATCTGAAGCTAATTCTTCTCTCTGCTTCTGCTCTGATTATTGCTAGTCTCGCTCGAATTGAAATACTAAAGATACAATTCAAATAAATCACCGACGCTGGATCACATATCTTCCTGTTCCTTGTTCCTTCTATAACTCACTAATCCTTGCGTCTGATGGTTCTTCATGAACTAAAATGAAAGTAATGTAACCTAAAGAATTTGAACAATCGAGCAAATATGTCGAATCGACTGTGTGTGAATAAAACTAGCACGCACGTATGCTGTAGCATAATTGATACCCCATTTGCTGACTGTCACTATGTCAGTAATTTTATTTTAGCTTGAAATAGGGATTTATTTATATTTATAAAAACTCAAGCAAAACCCATATATTTTATTATTCCAATTACGTCATATTTTTTAGAGATTAAGAAAATTAAAGATAAATCCTAATATATAGATAAATGAATACATAAAACTAACAACACGTAAAAGAGCAAATCAGTCTCATTAATGCTCTCGATTGCTCGATTCAACGAGTAAAAGGAGGTTAGAGATACTCTGTCTGACTGTTAACTTAACTGTTTACTCAGGTTAACTGGACCAAACACTAACGTAACGCACCGCACCGCACTGCACCAGTGCCACGGTGTGTAGAGTAGAGTGTAGACACAGCAATGACAGCAAGAACAACCTTGGGATATGATGAACTTATTCTTATCTTTTTATCAATCCTGGTAAGTCGAGAGAAAAAACCCTCAAACTTAAAAAAATCACAGTGCAGTGTATGATATGATTATGAACAAAATTAACTGAGAGTAAACCATGGAGCAGCTTCCAGTTGAGCACATGAATACTTATCAGAGTGCTCTAATTCATTTTACGGACATAATGCCATTCACAATTGCTTCATTTCATATTGAGGTATACATTTCGCTTCCTCATTCCTCATAATCCTCATACTCATACATCATATGCACGGTGCTAAATTGCTAAACTGCAACTGTTACTGTACTTGATACTCATACTGAATAATAAGAGATGGTTAGCAATGATTTGGATTGCTTTAATTTAAATTATGACACCAACATGATCATAATTATCGCTGTCATTGTCATTATCGTGCTTCGTGTTTTGTTTTTGGCTCTATATATAACAATTACATCATATAATTTCTAAATACGTACTTTTTCCCTAAAACATAAAGACAGATCCCAAGCCCAACTAGTTTGACGCATTAGATTCATTACTTTTATGTATATTTGCATTTTGTGTCAGCATTTGTAGAATTAGATTAGCAATACATGCAGTACACACTTATTGCTTTATTGCACCTGCGCGGCCACTCTAGAATTATGATTTAATTTAATTTTTGCAACCCAAAGTATAAAACATAATTATAATGCATTGAAGGTGACTAAATTAGTACTTGTACGTTAACCAAGCCAAACCAAATTACCAAACCATATATGTACTCAATGTTACATGGAAGGAGCTCAGCTCTTTTAGTATTGAAAGAACAAGTGTATAGATTAGTAAAAACACTTAAAAAACAAATATGACGTCGTTTATGAGAAATGAATATTTAAATATTTTGATATGACCATTATAACGGTAAAATTTCGACAGCCAAATTTCAAAACCTTACAGTAATAGAGCCAACATTTAATTATATTGCAGCTTTCGAATGAGTTATGTTATTACAATTACAAGTTATACATAGTAATTTGAAAATTATCGACGGTTGGCGTCACCGTTAAGTTAAAACGGTTTAAGTTAAACCGTTTAAATGACATATTTATTTTAGTCTAAAAAAAGATGTGTCAAGAGTTTGATTTTGATTTTGATGATCTTATTTTATATTGTATACATTAATGACTGGTGAAAGTGAAAGTGAAAAAACATAATTTGGAAAGGTTAACCGATCGGCTAGCCGCGGCTGTATATAATAGTACGGTTAGATCAACTGAAAAAAGGATTTCTTTAAGACGTCTGAGATTTGCTTTTGCTTATTAATAAATCAATATCCAATATCAATATCAAAATTTGTAACAAGGTGTGTCGTCGAAAACAGCGGACACAACACACAACAATTATGGCTGTATATGGCCTTGGACAATACTGAATAAAACTAATTGAGATCACTGCAATTTCGCAATTACACACAGTGAGTGAGTAAGAGAAATGTGCAATAATGTGCATAACTAACTAAACCTACTTACGCCTTACCAGATTAGATTGATTATCCTCACTTCCTCACCCCACGCATTGATTGCCCACGAACGTAAGTACACTGCTAAAACCTGGCACATTGCACACTCATTATGCCGAACCGAAACTCGAAACAATACTTATTCAGTACTTATAGTACTAATAGTAATTATCCAGAAACCTAGTACAAAAATCCTGGTCAGGTTTCGGTTTGTCAGGCGCAGGTAAAGAAATAAGAAACTTAAATTGGCTCTCTTCATCGAGATACCACGCAGCCGGCTTGCATACGTTGAGATGAGAAAAACCGACAAAACGTGCTTTTTAAGCATTATTTTTAAGCATTATGACGGTGTCTCTGTGTATGCAACCGATTGCAGTTAGTTAACCGATTGTCGTAAAAACTTAATTCGCCGCTTCCGTGTAAGTTCAAGCTAAACTTACATTGTACACTGTGCAAGTGTGCAACTTGCACATTATCGCCAACATTCCATATTTTCATACAATACATGTTTTTAAATTTAAATTTATAGCTTCCATATTTCGCCCGCTTGGCGATTTGATTACGTAGTTGTTTTAGGACATGATTTAGAAATATTAGAATTCGTTCATCGCTATGTTAGGGTTAGGTTAGGATCAAAGAGGTTATAAATACATATACTAGATTCCACAACAGTCCAGTCAGATCCAGAATTTTTTCCGTTCCTAAAGAAAAGAAGAGATAGCAAGCGGCCAAGCGGGCCTTTGTGACCTTTAACTACGAAATGAAATTTTACAATGGGTTTTTCCTATCTCTCGGCCCGTTTGCGACAAACTCTCCAAGTATGGATTTTTATATTTTCAGTTTTAATAGGAGTGTAAACTGAAACTCTTTCGCGATGAGTCAAGATAGGTTAAAAAGTGGCAGGGCAGCGGGCAACACACGTAATCTGCTCCTGATGCCCTAACTCGACCGGACATTATACTTACTAACCCTAATTTTGAGACAATATCATTTACGTCCGACACTTTAAAAGTGCATGAAATGAAATGAACGAACGAAACAACAAACCACTTAATATGCTCCATCCAAGAAATGAAAGCAAACCAATGATGTTAAATTGATTAACGATAGCTGATAGGATGTAAAGAACTATGCATGTAGTAATGTTAAAAATTAGACAGCTGACAGTAATGACTTTGAACTTCGAAACACGATAGCTACTGATTATTTTTGTAAACTTAGAATCTGATCCTTACCTTCGGTCACCAATTCTAAAACAAGCCTAGCACCAGCATACAATTACGCTGAGTACAGACAGGACACGGAAGTAGTTACAGCTGTTAACTAATCACTGACACCGGACTTGACTCAATGATAATGATACTTTCAATATAGATTATGGCACTTGCTTTTTACATTCAACATTGGATTCATTTGCATAGTGTGTCATTCACAACCAACTGATTTGACTATCATAATCATTATCACAGCGGATTACTTAAAGATTGAACATGAAAAGAACATTTCAGCTGATCTTTCGCCGTTTACACTCAACACTGCACTGGATACCTGGCTAGGTTGTTTGTAGGTAATCCAATAAAACAAAAACCCAAAAATTATGTGGCACGATGTCGGATATGGAGTGAGAGGGTGGAAGATTAAAGATTCAAGATGATGGATGGAGCGAAGACAATTTCAAGACATAGATGAAACAGTGACTGCGTGATGTTGAATGTACCATGTGACCCTTTTCCCCTATGCAGGCAGGCAGGGAAATTGTAGTCAGCAGTTGAGCATATGTATATTTATTTGATATTTGTTTATTATTTTAAATATTTATTTCAATCAATTCTCTGGTACACCTAAATTAAAAGCTGCATCAAAACAGTGTTGATTTTTTAAAAGGACACTCATATCACTTTCTGATTCTGCTGATGCCCATAGACAATAGAAATACTCCCTAATTTACATTCCACAAAGAAACGATCTCTTTCCGTTTTAAGGCTGTTAACCGTTAAGAGGGTTGGGTATCATGTATACTGATTTTTATCACTTCTTGAACACTGAACACACACGTAGTACCTTCAAAATATTGCGATTCTCAAATTAAAATGAATAACTTACGAATTAAATTAAATTCAAACCACTATTAACTATAAAATATAATCGTCTAATTAAAAAATTTGTGACTTGTGCACTTGTACTCCCCTAAAACTGTTATTGCTCAGATGATCTCCTCAACCCCTAAAAAGGAACGAACACGCAGACCTGTCCTGAAGAATAATTCTCGTCCACAATTTTCAATCCCACAGAACAGTCCATCATCTCATCCTCTTCATCCACATCAGTACTCAGTACATATTCTCTCCTTCGGCTTCCTGTGTCCTCCTATCTATTCAGCACTCAGCAGCACAGAAATCAAAACAGTACGAAAAAATGTATTTGAGATTTTCCTTACACGTCCACATTCTCCATTCCACTCCACTCGTGCGTGCAAAAGTATTTTTATGAAACATACATTAAAACCTAAGTTCCCCCAAAAACTATCCTGTCCTCTCCACTTCTTCTGCACATAAATATCCTTATGCAACGCAAAATGCACACGAAAAGCACATCTCCTCCACTTTAAACGAGATGAATTCGACATTCAGTCAGACTTTAACATAGGAAAATATACAAAAAAGCCATGCATGCGAGACGAAGGCAGATTCTCATGGTTTTGTCTGGACTGGATGCATATAAAATTGGTGTTCATTCCACACTCAACCTACCTCCATTCAGAATAAAACTTCTTTCTCGTGATCAGTGACATTAAAAACAATTATCGTGATGGGATGAGAGCAACGTTGTTTGATAGCGTGCATATAAAAAGCATACATACAATACAAGTGAAACAAGGACTGTGACTGTGAGCAGAATGTACACGTCACTTTCTATCAGATCAACATCAACGACTTGACTTATGCACAAACCCACCCGGACGATACATAAAAATTAAATCTCACTGGACCCCACTTAACTTAATGGTTTTCATCGTGTTAGAGCAACAACATTCCAGGCGGAGCACTGACCCGAAAGGAACTCCTTAGGGCTGGACTTTCAAGCAGTTTTTCCAGTACTATGGATGGGCTCACAGGTACGGATAACATGACGCGATGAGGATAAGCTTTCCTACTGGCTCATTTAAATATCTGGTATTCCTGCCTGCCTCTCGTCTTCATTGCCCGTTTGACTGATACACTTGAGGGAGCGTTCATAAACCGTTGAAAGGGTTATGTGTGACCCCACCTCTGCTGATATTTAAGGTTTTAGGGAATATCAGTACATCAAATTTATAATTAAAAATGATATTTGATACATTTTGGTAGACCACCTACGAGTCAAAAACACAGAACTGAAACCATGAAAGCTCCTTTAGGTACGCTAAGCTTGGCTTAAGATTTTGGCTCCTTTCCACCAAAGCCCCAGTTTGTTGTATTGTAAAAGCAGCTGAATCCTTTTGCCTCTCAACAACAGCGATCTCATCTGCAACAGCCAACGGAATTATTTCGGTTTTATTAAATAATTGTCCAGAATTAATTGTAATTTAATAGATTAAGATAAACAAGCGCTGAGCGTTTTGTAGTGCCTGCAAATAATAATAAAAATGGTTAAAGCGACCAAGGCGAAGATAAGTGATAAGGTAGGCATTTCAGAGTTATCAACTTTATTCCTGTAACGAATATTCCGTTTAAAATATATAAGCATTTGGCATTGTGTATTGTGCGAAGTGTATTTTTTCATGTGAATTTTTGGTATGGGCTTGTTTAGAATAAGGAACAAGTAGGAAAAGCCTTTTTAGCAGGTTGTGGTTATAAGTCACAGGAAGGAAACGAGGGAAAATGGACATGGATCACATAATCACATATAGAGCAAATATATTATTGGAATTTCCCGTAATGCGGAAAACCTTTTTGTCGCTTGTGATTATGTGACTGATGAAACTAATAAAAATGTAAATTAGCAGTGATGCATGTTGAGTACACAATTTTAGAATAATGAATTTTCCATGCATCATCATACATATGTTGACTGAATGTATTTCGTCCTGCTGATATTATGTAAACAAATGGTCTCATACAGGTTGTCGTCGGTCGGAATACTCGGAACCCATGTTTACATATTTGATTTAAGGATTATTTTAAAATTAAAATCAACCATTTGAGACTGATATATAACGCATTATCACGTTAAAAATTGATTGACTACGTACTACTTGTGTGTTTTATGTTGTAATTAGTTATGCATGAAAATGAAAAATAAGAATTGTTGCAGTTGTTCTTGTTTGTTTATATGTAGTTTTAACTAATTTTGGATGCCAAGCAAGCATTCTGTAGTCGATTACATATTAATAATAAAAATTATACTAGATTGTAAAGATTCTTGAAGGCTAGGTCAATATAAATGATATTTTGAGCTCAATCATCATTTTTTCGTTTCAGACACTTGATGTGCTGCAAAAAACAAAAAAGCAGCAAAACTCTTCAGGGCCAAGCGCTTCGGTTAAAAATAATGAAGAACCAAGGCGTTCCAGGTCAAGATCAAGATCAATGTCAAGAACGCCAGCTAGAGTGAGTTGTTATCGGCTAAAGCTGTGTTATCTTTGAATGAATTACGTGTAGTAGACATGCAAAATACAGTATGTATTTGTACTTTTAATATTTCTAGCCTCCTCCTAAAGCAAAAAAACCGGCTAAGAAAAAGAGCAAATCGCCAGATTCAGAATTGGATCATGAGGTGGTGAATTCGGTAAAGCCAGGACGACCAAAAACTATGAAATCTAAGAATGCACAAGAAAAAAAAGATGTAAAGCCGAAGGCTCCAAAGAAAGAACCCGCTCCGAAAAAAACTGCTCCAAAGCGGATCGGAAAAGAACAACCAGGTTCGTGATTATTCATGCTTTGTGATTTTTTCATTTTTCGGAAACCCTACATAAGTTTAAGATTATTATTTATTATAAATCTGACACATTATGTTTGTTATTAGTGAAACAAAGAAGGAGCAGAGCACCGACTCCTGTTAAAAAAGAGAGAGCTCGCCGAACTCCAACTAGACAAAGTAAACGTATAAGCAGTGTCTACAGTTATATTGACGTGAACTCGATGGACCAACTGGATTCTGTATCACCAAAATCCAATCATATCGACAATAATGTTGATGCACAGTCCATTTCTTCCACTTCCAGCACGTCGTCGACGAGAAGAGGCTGGTTCTCTAACTGCACTATTATATAGTGAAAACGTACACTTTACAACATAAAAGTCGGAAATGTTTCAACTAATAAAAGTTTTAATACATGAGCCGCGTCTAACCCTGGAGAAATCTATCTGTTAGTAGCCGGTGTTCAAAGTTGTCGAATTTCTCAAAAAGAAATCTAATCTAATCTACTTTTACATTTTTGCGTAGGTTTTTCTTCTGTTTTGTACAAATAGTGCTCGTTTTATTTTAGACGTCTTTTATCCTTGTCTTCTTGGTTTTTATTAGGTCTGTCACTGTCACTCCCTAAAATTGTCTTTCGACTACTATATGATGATATTTATGGTTCAAGTGTGTAAGTTAAAATATCTTGTATGTGGAAAATTTTAACAGAAACAGAAGGCCTAAAAGTAGGATGTAGTCGTGAATTTTATCTAGGATTCTAATTGAATATTTATTTATTTAGCGTTTTACAAAAACAGGTATACATTTAATTATTAGTTTACAGTTATATGCAACCTAATAGCTTTATACATAAAGATAACGTGCAATGATTCGAATTCTCTAACTTCGAGTGGTCGTTTGCATGTCTCAAAACGTCTTTTATATTTGAATTTTGATTTTTTAAATCAGAAGTATATTCATAGTACGGTGTCCAATACTCACTTTTTAAGGTGACACACTAGTTAATTTTTGTATTAATCTTGGTAATTATATTATTATCTTATCATGTACTTTGCACTTTTGCAGAACGAGAAATAGTTCAAACGAAGAAATACATATACAAATATTTGTACATCGTGTGTTTACTGATATGACACTTAGCTGAAAAAGTATGATCAAGATTCTAAGAAATAATATGTGAAATTATAATACGAGTGAGAATTTTATCACTATGCTCATGCTCATAAAGAATTTATTGCTGATTTGTCTTTTCTTTCCTTTACAATTTACTTTATGTACGTAGGTACTAACAAATTATTACTCAATTCAAGTCTCTCTTTCGAAAATATACACACAAGTACAAAAAAGGGTAAACCGTGATCAGTACTTTTATAATGGACGCCTAGCATTGTAGTATAAAGATAAGAAAGCACACCTTAACCTGGCTAGTTTGGGTATTGTTGGAATTTGACTTTTTGTCAATGATAATTTTGTATAGATAAGTGAAACATTACAGGAAATAGAAAACGCTTGCCAGCTTGTGAAGAACAGATTTACTATCAAATATAAATATAGAATACCCTTTAAAGTAATTTTTAAAGTTTTGTTAACAATCACACCATATGTTTTGTGTAGTTCTGTGTTAGATATCACTTTAGTACTTTATTTGTTACTGAATAATATCAATGTGTACAAATGCTTGGTATACATGCGTTTGTACGCATCGGTGGTACTCTGAGAATGATTAGTAATCAAGCAGTGTCATGCGTGTTGTGTTATCGATCCTGATATGCTCAATTTAGTATGCTTTCAATTAGAGATACACACCAACATTTATGTCGAGATTACAACTTTTCTGTATTTTTGTCTTATTGATGGTTCCGGTATTTTATTGTTTATAAATGTTGGATGTATTTTACGAGTACTTGTATAGATACATTGTTTTAGTTGTAACTAGAGAGTAATGCACAATTTTTCCATTTTTAGTTCATTAATGTCATGAAAAGTGTACTACAATACAATTTAATAATGGCTCTTCTAATAAACCAAAGTTAGAAAAATACTACATTTAGACGAGAAGCTCTTATCAAAATAGCCTTTAGTAAAGCAATAGTTAGTTCTATGCGATGTTCAGTAAATATCTTTAGTACTTAAATGATGATACTGGCATCTAGTTTTATCCTTTTTGCTGTGTTAAAGGAGGAGATCATGATAAGTTTAATAAAAATTATATATTCTAAAAAACATTTATTCGAAGTGAGTACATAAACATGACTCAGCTTTCAGATACTGTCCAACTTTCAGTGTTGAATTTGCTTTGAATAGTGAAATAGGAGTTCCTTTAGTTTTAGGAATAAAGTTAAGGAATATGTAACTACATAAGTTCATATATATGTTTATAGAGGATAGTGAAAATATTTATTTTAGATTGTTCAAATTAAAACCGATGGATGCTTTCCTAATTGTTAGTATCAGTGACTTAAACTTGTATTTAATGTTAAAAATAAAGAATGTTTACTTATATTTGAAAGATGAACGACATAATTGTCTACTTAAAGTTAACGCTTGTTAATCATATATCTCATCACGAAAATGCACGAGAATTTAAAGAACATACAAAAACCTAAATAAAATGTTTTCCTCTAATATCGTACAGTCAGAAATTATAAACCTAAGCTTAAAAACAAATGCAAACAAACAAATAATACATTTGACATTTTTCATAATAAAAGTAATGTGCCTTACATACAAATGCAAATTAACAAATATAAAACATGAGACATAACAGAGAGGAAAGACTAAAGAACCCGTTGGATAATCTCGGCTCATTCTCAATACATTTAGGTACGATAACCTGCATCCTATGCATGCGTAGGGTGCAATGTGCAATTGTCTGTCAGATCAGATTATATACAGCAAAATGATAGGACACGAAAAACAAAAGGATGCCAACAAATGAAAAACATATTTTACTAACTGTCCTGTATTACAATGAAAATCAAACGCAAGCGAGAGAAAAATGGGAACAATCCAATCCAATAAATGTAATAATGGATTTTTATATGCAAAATCAAGTAAGACAAGCTAACGCGATAAATTGTGGCATCTCCGCTGATTATAAGCTCAACAACATCGTTTTTGTAGTAGCTATGCTGTAAAGCCAGCTTTTTGAGTCGCTGCAAAGATTGAGCTCACTAATGGCATAATTAAATTAAATTAAATTACATTACATTTGGCATGCATAACACATCCGAATGCACATGCATGTAGACGAGATACAATGTACAATAGTGTGGTTCTGCTACTTAAATCTCTAGTCATTCATGAATGATGATGATATACATTGCAATAAGGAACAGAAAAAATTAGGATTTTTATTTGAATCAAAAAGCTAGACCATCATGATAGCAAAATGCAGTTAGTTTGTGGTTATTATACATTGATATACAAGAGGGAAAACAGGATTTACTATTTCGTCAACTCATTACGTTCAGTCACTAGTACGACTGTATGGCTTGAAAGCCAGATCCTATGATGACCATGCCCATTCATTGCATTGTAATTGCAATATTTAGCTAAAATGTCAATACCCCAATTGCATATTATTTAGCCATCACTCGCTACCGTTTTATAGGGATGTAATGCAGATAGAGAGTAATTGTGCCAAACAAAAGCCGCAGTGAAGCCACTGGTTAGTATAAAAATGAATGGGCAAGGTAAAACCAAAAAAGTAATAAAACTTTGGTGAGTGGTCAAATAGGTCATCCGCTTAGCTTCATCTCATTCGATGATTTGCTTGGATTAACTATCATGTCTTGTTCATACCTTTGTTTCTCTTTATCCATCCATGCATGCCTAAACGCGTTGCTTTTTCGCATCAGCTATAATTTAAATGTTGTAAACGCTGTATATTATTGCACATCCTCATTTATTGCTGGTCAGTTTTAATAAAAATACGACCGTAAAAGTTTACACTCTGAGAACAGCAATATCTATTTATTCTTATAACCTCATCATTTCAGAGCATTTATTGCTTATTGTGGCAACAACGAGATAGAAATTCTCTTTCAGAATTTCTGTTCAAAATCGTTTAAAAAACTGCGTGCACTGTGCACCTTTTTACACACAGTGTGATGGTGGCCATATGTAACATCTTTATATTAGCAATTGCTCATCTTGTAAAACGACCAAATTACACTTTTGTGATCGTGAGCCATCATGTACGTACACATGTGTTCATTTTTTTGTACCATAGTTGATCCTCTTGTCGTTTAGTGTACCACAACATCCGTTTCGCTTTTCAATTCAAACTAGCATCTTTGCAATGAATAGAAGTGCAAATGGCACAATAGTAATCTTCGGTTTTGAATGAGTGAGGAGGAATGAATGATTTGAATTTTATGACAGTGACAGTAACTTAAATATTTTCGCAGTCTAATCTGCAGGGTCATCCATTACTCTTTCGAAGGTAAAGGTTGTATTATGTCTTGGCACTAAAGCAGACTAAAAGAAAGGGGTAATAAAATAGTAAAAATACTGTGAAGTCCACTACTTCTAATACCGGTTGGATCACATTGGTTGTAAAAGAGCGGATGAGTTGTGCAGCAGTAGATCAGAAAATGAAGTAAACGCTTTGATGATGAGCCTAAAAACAAGCTTTATTATTATTATTATTATTGTAACATTCTATACTACTTCTGACTTCATCTAAATCCGCAATCCGTCTAGTTTGCATTTTATGCAGTGAACTCACTCATGCAATCGCCAATAATTGCAATCACTAAACTACAACTACGCAATCATGCATCATCAACATCCTCATCAGGATCACATCATGAAAGAGGAATTAACAGCTATGTTTATGCATTACTTTGAAAAAAGTATTTTACAACCTGCAACCGAAACCTCATCAAGCTTTGTAATAAAGTCTAGTTTACAAACCTACAATGAAAATATACAGCTAGATATGTATATGTTACCTATTTACTTACATACTTTTTTGTACACGCTCATAATGAAATCTTGCATGGATTGTATTACAAATAATAAAAATGTTTGATTTTGCTTTTCCCCCATCTCTTTCGTGCAACATCTTGTCTAGAGTTTTGTTGCTGCTGTTATTATTACAAATATTACAGCCTCTAAACGATTCGTTAATTGGGAATGGCAAGTATTGGGAACAGGTAAATAAAAAAAGTAGCAGACGAAATGATTATCCTACCACCAACACCACCATTACACATGGTCACACCGCTTTTTCTTCTCTTTCTCTTCTAGTAAAATAATGCCTATAGAAAATGCGGATCTGCGTATAGCATTTCATTGTAGTAAAGTAACTGAACAATCAACTAATGAATGAGTGGAGTACTAGTGCTTTCTTGTCAGTGCACGAAATTCTCACGTTTTCCGACTCCCAATCCCCAAATCCTTTTTTACTTTTGGCAATCTGCATTTGTGTTCGTCAGCCACCTTCTTACCATCAACCATGCCACCATCATCATCATTAGGATCAACTTCAACTTTTTCGACGATTCATAATAATCCTCCGAACCGAACTTGGAAACGAAGGATATAACCAAATGAGTACAGTAATATAGCTGTCTTTTCTATATCTTGAGAAAAACTGCGATTCTCAACAATCCCAGTATTTGCACCACATCATCAGGCTGAGATGCTTAGTGAGCTTGAATGGAGAGCACATGCAACGAAGAGAATGTCAGTTTAAAGTAGTATTTCTCCGTTTTTCCTCTTCATCGTGGCTGCAGGGAAATATCATTAAGGTTTTATTTGAATTGAATGACGCTGCATGAAAACTTTTTTCATACATGTTTTGTGGTTTCCATCTCTCTGGTCTAGAAGGTACTGTACGTCATACTATAATGCTCTCTCTCTCACATGTGTGTGGTGGATGAATAGGAAAAAATAAAGACTCAATGACTACTGACTTACTTTTTCCTTTAATTTTGTGTCATTTCACGACGATGCTCACAGCGTTTAGAGATCTCGCCGACTCACCTCGCCCTTCTTGCAAAAGAAAATATGTTTACTATAAGCTTAAATTACAATATGTTGGCTACAATGTGCACAAAAAATCGCTCCTTTTCCTTTACGCACACGATGCTTTTTTTGCATGTGTGTGGTATATGACACACTGTAGCGGACACTGCCAGCGGTACATGAATACATGAATGCGTAAAAAAGTAGGTATGTCACAATTTTTGTCTTGTGCGTGTCAATAACTTCTGAAGAACGTCGTGGCTTACTTTTTGCATGTTTTCTCTGTGCAAGTTCCTCCAATCTCCATAATATTCTCCCGTTGTCAGTCCAATGAATGTGTTTAAGCAACCATTTAAAATGTGTCAAAGTGCTAGATTATCTTCCTTATTGAAACCCGAAAGGTATTCTTATGACTTTTGCACTTGAGTATAAGGATGGCTAATAATGCTTTTCCTTCTTTAGCTCGCTCTCACTCCTTCACAAAGCCAGTGATTACCAATCACCGATAATCCATTGCCATTTTTCTATATTTGACATTCCACCTATCAGCGATCACCATAATGTATTTATAAATCATCTTTTGAAAAAAAATCAATGAGCTTGCGACTGAAGAGAGGAGGAATGATTGTAGCACAGCTATGGGGTGTTGCATGATTCATGTTGATGATGACTGTGATTTTGTAAGTGGAAATTTGCATACTCTGTGCATACCAGCAGCAAAAGCAATTATGAGAATAGAATTGGTTATTGGATATTTTGATAGAATGCTTCGGCCCCTCTCCGTCCACTTCACTTGTTTCGCCACGGTCGGTCGCTGGTTGCTATTCATTTTCGTTGTGTGTATGGTTTACGCGTTTATCTTTTGGAGGATATTATGCATGTGATGAGAATGCTGATGAATCTTTTTCGATTAAAAATTCAATGCCCACATCACATCTCCATTTTGTCGAAAATTTTCTAATGGTATATGGGATGTGTGATGGCTTCTTGAAAAATGAATTTTAACGCTAAATTGCGTCGAGTTTTGGTCCTACGGTACGGTTGGTTTTATTGTTAGCTGAATTGTGCATATGTTCTTAGTGCAATAAATGACGCTGTTGCTGGTTTTGTGGCTGCACTGCAATCATACAGAGAGAAGCAAAGTGAATTTAAAAATTTAAACCTAGAACTATCAGACAGAATGCTAAGTGTGTTTAGAAACAGCCATGATTATTATTACAAGCACGATGCAAGTTTTTGAGCTAAACGTTTCGCTATTAAAGCGACATCAAAAATTTGTTCGTAACGCTATTGCCTCAATAAAAATATACGCTCTCATCCTTCATTAAAAATTTCCTACGATCCTTCTTCTTGAAAGAGCTCCCAATTTCTTCTTTGCTTACTTCACGCTAGAAACACTCTCTTAATATCCGAATTATACACGCACACACACAATAATACACAAAAGGCACACACGGCAATAATCATAAAAGAATACATGTTGAACAGCTTATTTTTGTGAAGACTCTAGAAAGAATGGAGAGAAATGCATTATTATTAATCAAGGCATTAGACTTTGAGGAGAAGGGAAAAGAAAACAGAACCCTCGATCCTCCTCAGCATCAACAATCTCTCAGTAACTCTCAGTAACTTGCCTGGGTGTAATAATAAAGGAAAATCAGAAACGAACAAAGATCCTAGAATAAAACAACCATTATCATCCTCTTCCTATGTACGCTTTATTACAGCAACAACATAGCCTTTGCAGATGAGATGAGACCCTATGGTGCTACTATTCCGACGAAGAGAGTGGTATAAGGGGGTGAGCACACTTTTGAAAGATTCCGAAATAGAAAGATGACAAGATTGAAGAAGACTTCTCTTTGTCTTCAAGATTTAGTTCCTTGTATGAAGATGATGGTGCTCCTGAAGAATGTAAATTGTAAGTGAACTGGAAGGAAGGAGAAAGAAAGGAAGAGAGATTAGATGTTAGGGGATGGACGGCTCATTTCGGATCCTTGCTGAGCTCTGCTACTGAAGAGGAGGAGATGAACAAAGAAAAATGAGCGCATACATGTGCACAAGACAAATTTCCCATTGACATGCTATATAAGATTCTATTTATGGCCTAGCCTTGCCTCGCAGCAGTCTTTTAAATCCTGATCCAAAAGCTGAAATTCATTTCTTTAGCTTTGTCAGCACCAGATTCAGATAATTTTTCCCCTGTGGATACGCTATACGATATTGTTTTGTGTTGTTGCTTATTGCACTGTGGTTTGTTAGTTGTGCCCCTTCGCTCTTTATTATTACACACTGCACTACATTATTATTGTGCGTGGGGGAAATTAGTTGAAAGAGTATAGTAGCAACGAGGGAGTTGGGCAGGTTTATGTGTGCCATAATTGCTTATTTTTTCTGACTCCTTTGAAAACGCCACAGCAGTAAAAGATAACTGAGATTTTCAACCTTCTCTATATTTTCCCTCCCTGAGTACTTCCTCTGTACAGACTATGGATTCTTTATGATGTTCCTTTGAATTTCAAACAACTTTTTTTTCCAAATTCTTTTCTTTCTCCTTCCGATTGTAATTATGGTAAGAATCGGTAAAAGCTTGTACAATAATAGTATATTGTAGCTACATACATACATAAGTATAAACTTATCTTCTTTAACTTTTCGGCAACTTGCCAGCAGGAAGGATGCTATACTACAAGAAATAGCAAAAAATGCCAAGCAAACCATTAATTTTTTTGAGCACAGCTTTTCTCTTATACCGCTTGCTTTTATTTACTTTGACGAAAACACCCAGCCAGTTCACAGCTCATGAGCTCATAAATTTCTCATGTAATTTAATCATAATCCCAAAATACACATGCATCTCCGACAAATCCCAAACTTGTGTAGTTTATAAGCGTTTATTATGTACTAATCCTATCATATATGTGACTATTTAGTTTTAAGTATCTCTATATAAGCCCACTCATAACAGCGGCAACGACACACATACGAAAAAATTAAAAAGACACATGCCGATATAGATAAAGTTTGAGCTCTCTCAGCGTTAAGTAGAGTCTTGACTTCAGAGATTTAATGTGTGCCCTCCTGTCATAAAAATAAACTGCGTGATAATAACGTTACGATGCGATATGCAATTTGAGTCTTGATGCCAGAGTTGCCCAGGTCGGGCCGCGAACGACCGAGGGACTGCTATTTGGCTGAAAATTTGCACTCAGATGCACTTTAGTGTGAGGAAAACGAATCCGATGAAAAACGGCCCCCTTTCCACC
>JAHZNA010002658.1:0-34322 GCA_027743935.1 Sinodicranocentrus sp. ZH6
ATGTTCCTAAACCTATTCCTGAAAAAAAGTCATGCCCCGTACTAAGCCATATCCAACCTTGCATTTAAAAAATCATGCCCCGTACTAAGCAATATCCAACCGAGCATATACAACCACATCTTTCGCTTATTATGTTGATGATGGGGATTTTTTCCGGATGGGATGAGATGATGATGATGATTCATACTTATGAATCATTACTTGTGTTTTGTAGTTGTAGTAACCGGTCCACCGGAATGGGATCTGTTTAAGTTTCCTATTTACATTTTTTCCCTTCTTTTACTGATATATCTCTCTTTAGTTTGCTGTGTATAAAGCAAATAGGAGATTGCCAGATTGCATTTTATGGATGAGCTTTATGGTTTTAATATAGGCTGCTTATTCATGTGGGAGCAGGGCTTATAATTTCTAGATAATTTCCGCTATTTAGCTTCACAGCTTTTAAATATGATGAGCCTCACTGACGATGCTATTTAAGTGAGATACGAGAGTGGTTCAAATGGCAGATGAAAATGGTTTAGGTGCCAGAAAAATTGGAACATATTGGACGACGATGCAGTGCATTTTTTAAATGGAGAATATGCTAATATAGTTGAATACACATGTGTTAGTTAATCTATTTCTTTATCAAGTTGATTTTTATACTTTCAAAGTATCGACTAAGAAACCACAGCTGTCGAATGCATAGAATGTATGTGTAATTGGAATACTGTTCTATTTCATACATCACTGCTTCCGGTTTAACTAGCTAAGTGCAAGCTTGATATAAAATTAGATGTAAAAAAACATGCATAGTCGTAAATTTCTCTGATATGCTATACATTCCAATCCATTTCCAACATTATATGTTGAAGACGTTTTCACGCCTTTCAAGTTACAAGTTTTTCCATACATTTATCAATTCAAGGCGACTGGAAAAATATAGATAAAACTATTGATTTCATTTGAACATATCGTCATAAACCTTTAATCCACTAAAATATATTCTTATATAAATCAGATTCATCTTTAATTATTATTTTTAAAATGAGTCTTAACATGAATGCATCATGCATGCATTAAAACGCGTTTTCATTCATCGCGTGTTAATCACGCAATGCAAACATTGCGAAAATATTTTCCCAGCGCTGCTGCCCAAAGAGAAATATATGAAGACTTTACTTGTGACCAACCATAGTCAACAAAGTGTCTCTGCTCTTATCTCCTTTTATGGATTTGACAAGCCAAAAATATTAGATGAAGTGAGTTGCGTCATCTTCTGCTTCGAGGGTAAACCTATTGCTGTGAGCGTTATATGATGATTTGCAGAGCATAGTTGGTTTGGTTGGTTGATGCTGTGTGAATTCCATGCAATGCTATGTCAATAATACAGTAGTTTGCGTTAGCATGATATGAATCGGATTGGGTGCCTTTCTCAGCTTCCACAAAAAGCTGTTTTTTTATTACCTTAATTGATTCGTCACGTGAATATATTACTTGCTAATCAAGTAACTCATCGAACAGGTCACAATCTAATTAAATGCATATTTGGCTATACGGGCGTGATCAGCTTTCATTGGTAAAATTATTACATGGATAGCTATATTAGCTATATTGCATAAGGGGGTGTTCCAATCTATCCGGTCTATCTTTCATGCATATCTACACTCTACACACGACTGGTAGTATTTATTTAACTTTGAGTTTTTGATTAGCTATTAGCTATATTGCATAAGGGGGTGTTCCAATCTATCCGGTCTATCTTTCATGCATATCTACACTCTACACACGACTGGTAGTATTTATTTAACTTTGAGTTTTTGATTATTAATTACCTCATTTTTAGGTGCATGCAACATGCAACACATTTCTCAAGCTTCTATGATTCAATTATATCCCTTAGTACAGAGGGTTTTGTTGGGACTATCTATTTCAGTTATTCGTTTTTTTATTTTTTCAAATTTAGTATTTGATCATTTTAAAGCAAACCCGCAAAGATTTGTCGGAGATTTCTTTTCCCATGAGTACTTTGCTTTGCATTACACCCAAAACTTATCAACTTCTCTGGTTTGTGAGACAGTTCTGGCGTTGTAGGATTTTCAAACAAAACCTATATTTTCGTCCATTAACTTCTTTAAAACCCATATTGACACTCTCGCTTTGTTTTTGTGTTCTGATTATATCTGTGCCTTGGAGTCGATTTATTTGTGTAAGGCGTAATCCCCAGTTTATTTACTGCACGCTACGTTGCGCGTTGATTAATTTTAAGTTTTTTTATGATGGGAGAGAAGGCGACAGTTGAAGTCTTTTTGAAGACATTTTTAGCCTTTATAATTCCTTTATCGGTCATTACTCTGGATATAAGTGGTAGATGTTTTCAATGCCCAATTTTTTTTAAATTATTAATGTCTATTAAGTTTATTGTATATACTGGATTTCATCCTCACCTCACTACAGAAGTGTTTAAACACTTTGAACTTTGACATAAACGACAAATTTTTGCCGACGGAAATTACGCAAATTGCAAAGGTTTCTTTGATCCCATCCGCCGTGGCGTAGGAAAAGCAAAAATTAAAATTAATTTCCGAAAGAGTGAAAAACAAGGAATCCAGAAATAAAAAGGTTTTTCTGTTATCTCTAATACTTTTGGTGTTATTTTTACTCAAGCTCAGACCGGATTGATTGGAACACCCCCTTATTATGGATCGTCATATTTTGTTATGCCTTCATGCATTTATGAGTCAAAATGAGGATGTCTTGTTATAAAAGTCGCTTGCTCTTCGGCATCTAAAACTTGTAACTATGCATGAATCATTTAAAACATTATATAAAAACAAAATCTCAGATCCATACACGATTACAATTACAACCTTTAGTTGCTGCTGATAACCACTTTTGCATCAAACTTTGCCTCTCTTTAATTAAAGTCTTTTGTTGATAAAATGATAAGCAACGAGCACTTTTAACCTCTAGCCGTACATTTAATATAATATCATATACAACTGTTTCGTTCGAGTTTCAAAACTTTTAAAGATACACATAGTATTAGCGATGTATTTTTGACAAAATGTCATCACTCGTCACATAAATGCCATATCCAAACTCCTCTTTGAACATACATCCATTACATCCATATCCATGTTCATATGATGTATGCTCAAAATGCATAAAACAATGGATAAATGCACAGGACACAGTTACAAGGACTACATTTCCATTTTCATCCTTGTGATCAACAACTATGATACTTCTCATCCTGCGATTTGACAGCTCAGCTTCAAATCTCTATTCAAATATGGGCAAGCCAGGTTCAACAAATTTGTTTTTGGAAAGGAATATATATACAACCATATTTGGAGATTTAGCGAGACACCACGCCACAAAAAAGTTTCACAAAAAACAAACGCTCCAAGACATACACAACGAAGTTAATGTACCTCATCAAATTGTGTAGATACAGATACAGCATCCTCAAGTGCTAATATTAGTCTAGTTATCGACAATGTGGTGGTATTCGTTATGATAAGATAATCAGGTTTCATAATGTTTCATACTCGATCCAAATATTCCGTCTTTGCAGGAATATTACTTGAATAACGTGCGACCTGCCACCTGTACCATCTACTTGCATTTTGCATGCTACTCTTCATTGTCTTTCTTTCTCTTCTTTTGGCTGCTACTTAAAACGGTTTTCAACAAAGCAAAGCCAAGTCGAGCATATAGACTTACCACGTTCAACACAATTACACAAGCCCAACCAAATATCCTAAGCCTATGCAAAGTTCATGGTTCGAACAAAATATCCTTTTTGCATAAAGGCCATTTACTTATGTATTCTGTACTCATCCCAAATAAAACAATGAAGAGATGCACAGAAATATGTCTAATGCTAATGACCTCATGTGATCTTGTGTTTACAGACAGAACTGTCAACCGACCGTTGGGATTGGGAATGATGCACTTCCACTCGTAAAACTACAAGGTGTCTAGGGAAAACCCTTAAAATAGGTCAATTAATCTAGCTTTGTATTTTACACTAATTTGAAATTTCTGCATTTTCAATTTTAATGTGTATATAACAAGTGAGATAGGATTTAAAATTAGCTATAGGTTCGCTGCAAGTTTTAACAAAGAGAAGGTGCTTCAGTTCCAAACTTTGAGGTCGAGATAGTCATCTGCTTGGCAAGATGACATTGTGCTTCACAGACGTGGAAACAAGAGAGACTTTCCGGCGTCTCAAGGAGTTCCGGTTTACGTACGGTAACACTATAGGAGCGCCGTCTCCAGATGAGCTTCCAGGATTACTACGTAACTTGATAGAAAAAGAAGCTAAACGGAAGTACTGGCACAAGAGATCTCCTCAAGTAGGTACATCAAAAAGCTTAGTTATTTATACTTAATGAAACTGGGTTGAATAATTTCTAAAAGGCTTTATTGTTTCATATTACTAACGTTTTAGATAAAACATAGACGTTCCTTTGTTATGTACATCTTCAAGGTCTGCTTTTGGGAAAATCTAACTTCCGAAACCACATTTTTAGCTATATACCTCTTTGATAGATTTGCAGATAGACATGATATTTGCCCGCGACAGTTGGTTTATGTCACCATGGCATCTATTGTGTTAGCAGGTAATTCATTAAAAAAGCAATACGACACAGATATGCTACTTTTATTAGCTGAACATTCCACTTTAATCATTCTGTTTAATATAATTGGCAACAGGTAAAATTGTGGAGTCGGATTACATGGTCCCTAAGTTTAAAAGACTTACTCGTTACATTCCAAAGTACAGAAGTGAGACGTTTAAACTATTGGGTGAAATCGAAGCCTTCATTTTAATTTCCTTCGACTTCGACATTTTAGTTCCAACGGAAATAACATTCCTCCAATACTTTCTAATGTTTGCTGCCGACGGAATGATCTCAGCCGATATGGAAACCTTCGACAACAACAACAACAACAACAATGGCGTCATTCATGCACAGTATATGGAGTTTGTGGTGAAAGCAGTTATAGATTCTGATTCACTCCAGCCACAAGATCGAGTGAAAGGCACCCTTGAGCTAGAAGTCATTCAAAAAACAGCATTTTTGCTACTGCAAGACCTAATGTGCTGTAAGTTTGTTAAATATGATTACCGAAACTAACTAGATTATGTATGCTTCAATCTAAGTATTAAAAGGCATGTATGCATAATCTATAAACGTCATCCAATTAGAAATAGATTATTTTCAATTTCGCAGACGAGCCCACCAACGACTTCTGTCCTTCATGTATTGCTGCGTCGGTGTTGATGTTTGCTAGGCGTGAACATGGCGTTAATTTTTGGACCTCAAAACTCTTTGCAGTTACATCGTATAATTTGGAACAAATACAAAACTGCTTGACATCGTTTATTGAACCACGCGTGCCTGGAGACAGGTATAAGAATACATTTACTCCGCCAGCCTATGTGGACACTGTATTGGAAGTCCACCTTATTATTGAACATTAAAAAGCAGTAGAAAGCAACGGTGTGTAAAACATATAATGAGACTTAACAGTATTTATGTCAGCTACTTGGTCCGCAAATTAAAGTTGTAAATAATATTTTTAAGATAATCGAGTTAATTGATATTTTTAAGTCATACACATATGATCCTACGTGTTAAAATAGTATTCAAGTCATGGCTTAAAGCCCAGAGGAAATGCATGTTTATGTGTCACCGAGTAATTATAATTAAGTTTAAAGAACGTTAAACCAACTGGGTATTATTTAATCATAAGGTTTATTTATAGATTTTGGTGTGTATTGATAAGCTGTACGAAATGTCTTTTAGACAAGTTCGTGTTACTTATTTTACATTTTACATTGTCCGGTTTTTAAGGCGAATTTTTGTCGTATATAAGAAAATCTCATTCAGATCTCATTCCATATATCTTAGCATTACGTGAAATGTTAAGTATTTGTAATAATTTTTAATAGAATAAATTGATTTTTAAGATAATTAGGCATATACTGCTCTTGCCATACTGATTTCGTGTAACAATACACATGGTGTTACAACCTTTAGCCTTTCAGTTCACTGGACTCGATAGCTAAAGACGACACCATTTTTCTTGAAAGAATATTCTGGAACGATATCCCGTCCAATCTGAATTTGCAAAAGTTAGTATTAAAAATTAGCTATATGCAAAATTACTACTCATGCACATCATTGTAATCAACGGCACTAATGTTCAGTTGAAACTGTATCAAACTCACCTGCTTCCATAGCCCATCCTCTTCTAATTTAATCATGTATGGCTCAAGTCGGCCAACATACTCTTGTACATAGGAGAGGTATTCCTCCCTCATGATAATGAAGATAGTACCGCCTATGTAAAATAGCGCAATAAGTTAGGTTCGTCAACATCATAAATGAGTGTATAGTATAAACTGTACATCGAGGTAAGTTAGTTTTACCTGGCTTCACAACACGAATCATTTCGTCAATCGCATTTACAGGAATGTGACCTTCACCCATTCCTCCGGCAATGACCAAGCTCTCATACGTATCTGTGCATAATTACATAATAAAATTTAGTCATTGTTTTATTAAAGCCATTGAAAAATAACTACATAATGGGCAACCATGTTATGATCACATACTGGACGCAATAGCATCGACTTGCTCGTTCCCAATTGCACTCTCAAAAGTCTTGCCGTATATGTTTCTCTCCACTAAAATCTTCAACATTCCGTTTGAAGGCTCCAAAGCGTCAATGTTTCTAGGAATGCAATTTCAAGGAATAAAACTCAAAGACAATGACTTATATAGACAATGAAATCACACCCCCTTTCTAAGAAATATATTTTACCTGAACCCCACTTTATACAACTCCTGACCAACGCGGCCGGTGCCGGCAGCCACGTCAAGAATTGTCAGGCTTCCACGTTCTTCCTCAGGATAATGCGCTGCCATAGCGGATGCTGCAATCTCTGGTCCATTGTATCTGCCTGGGCACAGATCCTAAGTATCAAAGTCCAAACCAATTAAGTTTTTACACACACTTTTTTCATGTTTAAGACTTCACCTCCCCATAATTTGAATATTCTATACCTTATCGTAATTAGTTGCCCATTGCGAATAAACCTGTATCATTTCTTGATGGCTTATCCCAGTCTTATGAGCCTTGTAGTTGTTGAGATACTCTTGAGCGTCGGTTTGTTCGACATTCTCAAAACCTTTGACGGAGCTTTCCCTACTAGCTGACTTTCCACTCTTCCCCTCAGTTTGAGGTTTCACATCGGAAGAATTTCCACTAGCTACGGAGCCGGCTGAAGTTGTCCCGTTCATAGCACTTCTCAACAAGTTCCTCTGAAGACAAAAAAAACTGTTCGAAACAATCCTGGGAGTAGAATATTGCGTGAGTGTCTGGACAAGAACTGACTACGAAAGACTAAACTACTCTACTCTTACCCTGCAAAGTTTAAACTCGTATGAAAATGAAGTATTAGGTCGTATGCATGAAAAAGACCATACACCAGAAAGTTGTCTTGTCGCTTGGTTCTTAAGTAATTTTGCTTAGCAATAAATAATACACATAAAGTATAGTGTTGGTGGAGCCAGCTATCGATTTTCTATATCCTCTCACGTAAGTAATGCAAATGCACCCTCCTGTCATGCAAGTTTTACAAGTGACAACGAAACTCCCCCACTTGCTCGTATTCGTGCATGAGCACCAATCATTTTGTTACATGCCTTTTGTGAGCTATGAAAAGTTAGACTTGGTCTCCCCCAAGTCCCCCATCTAATCAGTACAGCCTGTACTTAAATTCTAACTTACACGTCATATTATTAGCCATATAGTGTAAATTGATAAAAATGAACTTTATTACAATGACTATGACTAGATTACTATTACTGCATTGATTGTTTTAACACATATTATAACCTGCCTTCTAACTCTAACTCGCTGCTCAACACTTCATGTGGAAAGTTAAATACCATAGTAGGGAGCTGCTGTCTTCAACGCCTGCGAGTTGCAACAGACTGTGAGTTTCGACCATGAGGGCTTTCTAGCTTCCTTCCCACGTTCCAACTTCCAACCATATAACCATTTACATTAAATAAAGTGAACACGATTTTCTTGTCGGGTGTAATACTATACGAGAGAAAACGTGGACCGTGGTCAGCTCGAAAATTCGTCTTTTTTACTCATCAAAATCATATGAATCTGAATGAACAGAAGCATTCTCAGAGAAGAGCCAGTGACATGCAATTCACAGAAATGCCGACAAGTAATCTTTGATAGAAAAAGTGCCGTCTCCACTCACTCTTGCGTTGGAGTTTGATAAAGTCAACTTGTGAATTGCGCAATGAATGGTTGAGAAAATGAATGAAATGCATAGAAACTATGGTCCCTCATCTACCTCCTGCATGTATACTGTAACAACCCCTGTCTGTCCTGATGGTCTAATGTTGCAGTTCTAATCTGCTATTTCCTATTTCTTGAACTGTTAAACCACCGAGTACTTAACAATGAACTAAATCCAATCGCTTAGTAAGTTGTATGAATGCCAAAAATGCTTTACATTCTCAAGTAATCAAGCATCTCTCCGTGCTTTGAGTATTACTAGAAATTGGAACATTTTGCATCTTACTATTCTTATAGTCAGTGTCATCAGAATCCACATCCAGAACAGATTCTTTTACGACGAAGATGACTTTTGCACTGCTCTACAATCAGTCAATATGCGTCTTGCAGAGTGGACTGTTGGTGTGTATGCGTAACAAGAAGGTTTTAGCTGTCGCCAGACCATCACACCCAGACCCAGCTCTTATTTTGCTGTGAAAATTCTTCAACATTGGGCATGCGTATGCAGAAAAAATGTAGGAAAAATAATTTGCTATGCAGACCTCAACTATTTGCCTGATTTATGTTTATCATGAAGGATGTAAAAATGATTGAAATTAAAAATCCGAAGACATACTTTGACAAGAGAATCAATACTTGTAACTGTTGACCTGTAACCGAGATATTCACCACTAATTTCACAAACCAATAAGGCGAGAAAATGTAAGTTTTGGACTACTTTTATACATGATGAGCTCGAACTCAACGAGCATGAGATGATGCAACGATGTGATGATGCAAACAGGAAATTTTGAGAAATATCTTTGTCTTATTTAATTACCTTATTGATGCCAATTCGACAAAGGTGGATTTCTCCATTGAATTGCAATTAAAAAACGTCCCCTTTCCTTTTAGACAATACACAATAGCACCAATATTTTGACTTTCACGCAACATAAGTACGGATAGATTTAATTTTATTTACTTTATAAAAATGCATATAAATAAACTCATTCTTGTATTTGAATAATAATTATGAAAGCAATAAATCCGACTAAAACCGACTTTTAGACATGAATAATTTATGCGGCAGGTATGCATACGTTCCACGAATGCGTTTCCCCTTCCACCTCACAGCGTATGGGAGTAGAGATGGTGTCCGAACAAATATTCCTTTGCCATTGGGCGTATGAATTGAAACTTTAAAGTTTTGTCGTTGACCAGCCGATACTGCAACCCAGCCTTAAAACATAACCATGGATTTTAAAGTTTAGAACTTGAGTCCATAATGCATACGATGCAAACTGCATACATAATTCGGTATTTTCCATCAACTCTCCTCTCTTACCAATAGATGATAAAACGAAATCCACACAGCTGCACCCATGGCCTTCTCCTTTAAACTCGGCAGTTTTGCTGACAAGAGGAGGAAATTGTTCAATTCTATCACGACTTCCAGCTGGTACACCAAACACTTTACTTCCAATAGCCTGTAACCACCAGAAAGTACTCACTCAGTCTGAATTAATTATTGAAAACATTCATAAACATAAGGACACGTACCTTCTCATAAACTTCGTCAGCATCTTCCTTTAAAACCATTGTTATTGGTAACTCAGTATTTGAAAAAACTGTGTATCTAATGGGTGCTGCTCCTTCATCAAAATCAATTCTTGCTAAACCCCCCACGAAAAATGACATCCCTGGTTTGATGAAAAATGATCTAGGTTGAATTAAAGTCGTTGGAAGCGCTTCCATCAGTTCAGGTAATGTCAACAAATCTAAAATCTGGTTTTAAATGATTATCACGATTTAGTATACTACGTTCTGGATTCAAATTCAATTTAATTAAAGTGTTAATATAGCTTCAGGCATACAATTATGCCAGTTTCCCATTCAATTTATATGGGGAAAATAGTTCTACCGTTTCACAAGGTATTTTAGCGGCCAAAAAGGCTGTTGAAATGATTTATTTGGCTGCGTAATATTAAAGGTAAAATTGCTGTCCCAGAAAGAATGAGTTGGCTGCTAGTGCACTTCAATGGGAAATGTAGCAAAAATTAGTAAATGTAAATACTACAGTGACAGTATACAACAATTTATTACAGTCAAACATTAGAAAACTTGACGCGCATTAGCATAAATATTTTAGCCTTTATATCTTATTTAATGTGAGAGAGCTTCAGATGCCTTCCTCGGAAGCCCGTGCTTACGCTTTCGACCTAAACCTTCCGTGATTGCCTCAGGTTGAAATGAATATATCCCTTGAATATTAGCAAAACCAATTATATGCACGCATATACTTATATTCTTTGATAAAGTTGGAACGGGTACAAGTGTACAACGATAACTGCCTAGATTCGTTAAAGGTTATTAGATGCACATTTAACTTACGATTAGAAGACCTGACATATAGTCTTCTTATCTATTCTAATTTTTAGACCCTTCACTTACAATTATTACACTCCCATTGAAATGCACTAGCAGCCAAATAATTCATTCTTGGAGAACAATTTTACCCAAAAAAGCATTCCGCAGCCAAATAATTCATTTCGAGAGCAGGAATCCCATATCTTGGCAGCTTAAATACCGGTTTGAAACGCTACATAATTTCCTGTCAATTTCTATTACGTAAATAGTGAGTAGTTCATTTACAGGCAAGTATTTATTTATGTACCTGATTCGAGCTGACAGCACCAGGTGTATCGTACACCCAATTACCTTCCATTAACAACCTATCATCAGGATTCCACTGGCCTGGACTCCGGGTGCGGGGAGGATGTTTACCAAGAGGATTTACTTGAAAAATATCGTTCACTGCTTCCGTTTTTTCCATTGCATCCAGCTTTTGCTCACTGATAAAAGTTTGCCCAACGTGACCTGCAAGGATGGCATATTCTGCATTCCCAGTCATTTGCAGTTCCATGCTTCTTTCTTTGTTTTCTGCTCTTAATACTGGCTTTTCGGCTTCTAAGCGACGATAACGAAGTGCCTTTCGCCAACCACTTGGGTTAGTCATTGGGAACTGTCAAAAACAACAAATATTGTTTATAAATAAATGTTTTTTGGCAGAAACAAAAGCAAATGGTGCATTAAAATTTTCAAAACTATGTGCAACCCATTATAAAAATGTCACCTGGAAGTAACAATAAATACATTGTTCGCAATTCATTTTAATGTTTCATTCATTAGCCAGCATAAAAAAACGATTGACATACCTTTTGACTTCCAAATGTTGAATATAGTTGAAATCAGATTTTCTACGCCGTACCCTGTCTTTGCGCTTATTAAAGTTGTGTGCAAAATGTTAGCTTCGAGCATTCCAACATCAACGGCACATTTAATTAAGCTACTTTCTATATGTTTTAAGTAGCCTTCAGAGTCTTTTGGGAGAAGATCAACTTTGTTTCCCACCAAAATTATAGGCCTTCTATATCCTTCACACGGACACAAAAATGATTAGTGCTCAATTTTAGCTACATTCCTGTATTACTTCTTTGATTTAGTTACATTTTAATTTAAAGATTTTTACCAATTATTTCCAGAATCCCTGGCCAAACACTACAAGGAAAGTCTGTTAAATCCACCATAAGTACAACCATTGCAAACTTTTCTTTGATTTTGCTAACAATCTTTGGGTAGTCTTCTGAACTAACGTTAACATTGAGAGATGCCTTATGCGCTTCCAGAACACTACATCGGTAACAAACTTCTCCCATAAGATCCTGTTTCTTGGCTCTTTTGAATTTTTCACTGGAAATATACCTAGATTCCACAAAAGTACAAAACTGTTGGTTAACATAACATAAGCAATATAACTTGTATTGACAAAACATACGAGCAAAGTATTAGTTACCCAGGAATGGATTCATTCTGACAATGCAGCAGCGCCCCACATCCACCGCAAGGTACCAAACTAGGTGGACGGTTGGGATCTGGCGTACCAGCTCCTCCCAAGCTATGGTCGACGGCTGTTTCGAACATATCAGCAATACTGGGCTTGTCCTCCAGTATATCGTCAACGTCAATTGAATGTCTTCTTAGTCTATCAGCAACACTCTCAAAGTGCATCTTGTCGAAACTTCCAACTGATTTGTCATCGTCAGGCGCCGGTTCAAAACTTTGTCCTTCCGTCTCTTCCGTGAATTCAGTCTTTGACAATATTTTATATGGAAATTGGATAACAGGTTTCTGCTCCCCATCCGAACTTTGAGATTCAGACGATTCTGATGACGTCTTTGAGGAGCTGCTATCTTCATTGCCTAGTTTAACGTCTAGATAATACTTAATAGAGATAGGTGGCATTATCCCAGTTTTCCCAACAACTTCCATTGCCTCTAACTCCTTCATCTCAAATTTGTCTGCCATTCTTTTTCTGTAACCAGCTGGAGGTATATATTTCTCTAAATAAGAACTATACAAGACTTTATCAAACCATGACACGTCTCTCTTTTGAAACTTTGTTGCTCCATAACCTCCACCACGACTATCGTCAAGACTGACATGGTCATTTGAGTCATTAACTCCGGAGCTTTCCGGCTTGCAACTCCGGCATCGCCAACTGTTTAGTAAAACTAACTGCCGAGGCTTAGCCAGCAACCGACCACTTCGCACTCCAAATATCATGACTTTTCTATGTAAAAAAGGTAGATAATTCAATTAGACTCAAAAACACATTCTTTGAATATCTTGCCTGGCGAAACTGCTAACTGCCCAGTTGACATGAGACATGCTAACTGCAAAGTAATCCAACAAGCAAATAAATTGACATGCTACTAGCTTAACCCTTCAATTAGCCAGTGAAAAGTAGTACATCTTAATTGATAATTTGTACCTTAATTGATATTTAGAAACAAGTTTATCGTTTCATCATTGCACTAGCTCACGAAGCCATAAAATGTACATCAACACATGAGATCCCTCTATTCCCGCTTTCTTTTGGTATCCCATGGGGCAACATGAAATGTAGTCGTGTAACACGGTACAAAGATATGAGGCTCATTCATTCATGCAGGAGTTTGCAGGACGTGCATCGCATTGGCCTGTGCATTGCAAGACGCTTGCTTGTATGCTAAGGCTTGTTCATGCAGAGGTTCATGCAGAGTTCATGCAGAGGTTGTTGATCAGGCTTCTTTTTTTTACATTTTACAATATATTACGCTCCTCTCGGACGGAATTGACTTTTGACGGAATGACCTTTATTATGGAAAGCATTTTTTCTGAAAATTTCAAGTCATCCAATCATCCAACAATGTTCGTATGAACTCTGCATAAAAAAACAATAGCTATTCAGCTATTATACAATGAAATATTCTTGTTGAAAATGAGCTCGATATAATGACCTTAGGAAAAAGGTGGAAATGTGGACATATGCAATACTGATCACAGCTTAATTGTCTTACGACATGGTGCCAGCTGAGCTTTATAATTTCTCCTTATTGTGCAAGCTTTACAATGATCTATATCATCTATTGATAATTCGATTTACATTCAAGGTTTTATCACTATTATTGAGCTGTGTTTCCAAACTCTCTAACCTACATAGACATAACATCCTTTTCATTATTAATTGTTTGCGATTTCTTGACAACTTTTGGTTGAAAAAGGCGGCGGTTTAGCAGTGCAACTTTTGAAACTTTACATTGAAATTCAATCAATAATCATCTGATGAAATAATTCTTTCTGCTTAATAAAACCCTAACGGATTTGTCCCAAGGAGTGACTTCCATTTTTGTAGTGAAACAGCTTTCAGCCTTGTACGAGTACGTTAGCGCTTATATAAGGGAAGTAGTACAACTAAAGGAGATAACGGCGGAGGAATACAAAAGAAAGTACGATTAGTAAATATACTTACAACTAGCATTAGCATTATGGTATGGCAGATAAACAAAAGGGAATGTTTTAATCGGTTACAGGTTCCTTGGCTTTAATTTGCAACGGTCCAAATGGCATCTGGAAACATGGTATTGAGCGAAATCGCAGACGACAATGGCGTAGAAAGCACGACGAATAAAACGCCTAGATATTTCTTACCAAGGTGTCCCCCTCACGACGCAAGAAGAGACACGTTGGAAGACGAAAACGGGGTCAGTAGCAGTACTCCAGGAGAAGTAGACGTTGAAATAAATGGTAAAACTGAATACCTATTATAAATATAAATTTACGTTAAAATATACATGCATACATATATAGTTACAATAAGTAACGTGCATAATATTGGTTTTTCCAAGAAATGGATGATGACGAGTATGAGATAGAATACCAGGAATCGGATCCACCTAATACTAATGAAGACTCCGGCCACGGAGAATTAGCGATAATTTCTGTCTTTTCAATAAAGGAAGGTAGAGGCTTTACTACAACTACTACAAAATTTATATTTTAATTGTAAATAAATTATTATGAACCTATACGTGCAACCTATTATGTTTATATATCATATTTAACTTTGTGATAGATGAGGATGATGACATCGAATGCATCCGTAATGACTATGCTAAATACGAACCAATGCAATCCTAAAATTCTCCCGACCAATAAATCTTAGGAACATTTGTGAAGCCCAGGAACAGTTGACAGTTTTTCTGTAATGTCCCCGTTTTTCTGGGGGAAGGGGTTTTATATAGTAACCCTGACAGTTGCTTACATACCAGTTTAGCATATTCATGCAGTTATAATTTTTTATTGCTTGTATATATCTATCTCTGTAAATATATAATGTATATTTCATGAAAATGGTAGTTGTATTATCGTGGCGTACATATATTAGAATAAAATGCAAAGGGTTACCACTTTGTGCTATTGTGAATATTGTGATGCATCGGAAATAATTATCTAAAAATGGGAACATTACGCTAATTTAGTCTGGTCGAATTTCGGGAAGTGTGGGATACGTCAATCGAAAGCTATCGTCGAGTAGGTTTCAAAAATGAAATTAGTTTTTGGTGGTCTCATGAACTGACGGAGTTATTGGACCCAACAGGGTACGAAGTTGCATAAAGCATTCAATGACATTCAGTCCAGTGATCCCTTGACAACGATACATTTCATTGATAATATTGTACCTGTTATTGTAACTGTAAACTAACCATTTAAAAAAAAGAAATCCTCAAATGTCGATGTACTTCTACGTTTCAAGCAGTAGTGCTTTCCTAATTTTAACCGTTTTCATAACCTAACCAACGAGTTCATATTGATATTATGGACTTTTATAAAATAGCATGCAAAAAATCTGCTTAACCTATACTTTATACTAACTATAATATCCAAACTAATCGGAAGTACCAACTGCAGAGCCTAGAATGCGTTTTAAACCATTTTATTGGCAACATCACATTCTGAATTCCAATTAAAACATCATTGAATCACATGCGTTCCGAGAGACTTAACATACAAGTCTCTCCTTTACTTTACTAGCTTACAATTTTGGCACCTTGGTCTAACGTTTTAAAACTGCTGACATTTGGCAAGTTCATGATATCAAAGATACATAAAATTTCAAGAATTGTTGATCCAATCATGATTACTCAATACTCAATTATTATCGGACAGTTGAAAGAATAAGATATATTTGTATAAAATTACATGATAGTTAAGGTTAAGGTTCAATAGATAACTCAATGAAACCAGAATCGCTGAAAGTATGCGTACGTGTATGAGCATCACGGGATCCTGCAATATATAATGTTTAACATTTGATTAGGTAGTTAACATGCCAAACGAGATGGATTAGTAATGCATAGTGAAAGTTCAAACATTTTCATGTCATACGTTTATATCCGAATTGTTTGGAGCAGAAAGGACAGCTAAATACGACATCCTGCTTTAGTTCTCCTCTGGTTCTTCCGTGGACCCTGATAACATGATAATTCCAAACAAATTTGCTCGTGAAGCACAAATCGCATTTCCTACAACGATAAAGCTTACGATTATTATTATTAGCGTTGTCGTCTTCATCTTCCATTAGTTCGCTCAAAGGTGGAGCAGAAGGTCGCGTATCTACACCGTCTTCAAAGACTCCAAAATACGCAGGACTCGGAATGGGATCATTACTAACATTGACATTTGCACTTGATGGTCCAGCAACGGCATGCGCCTCGTTTGATGAAGGATGATATCGCTTGCTATTATGCATCTGGGCTGCGTGTATCAAAGGCTGGCCATTCAGAAACTCAAATTCCTCTTCTTCACGTTCAGTCGGTTTTCTAGTCCAGTTAGAGATGATCGTCGCTTGTCCCATCAACGTCTTGAATATATTCTTATGATTTTCCCTCTCAGTACGGTCCACGATGGCTGCAAAATCAAACATTATTTATTATTTTCATGTAAGTAAACTTTGCAATTTGCATAATTATTACTTAGTTAGATGAGTAATACTTCAAATGATGTGCCCACAAGAATACATACTACTACAGCTAACATTTCTACAACTCAAATATGCTTTTGGCGAGTCAAGATTATTATGTGTTTACACAAGTTAACATTTAAAATCGTTAATTCTACCTATCTTAATGTCTTAATATTTGACTTATAGTTATGCTAATATCACCTATTTCGTCTTCTTCAGCCTGAGGGCTCCTACCACTCTTCCCACGAGCTCGAGACGCTAACCCAGTATTCTGACTTTTTTCTTTTTTTTTATCAGCTGCCCGTATGACCACCAGCGATCCATCCCGGTTGTTTCGAGTTTTTAACCAAGGTTTATAATCAGTATTTACAATATCAACATCCCAATCAGTCGATCTTAGTGCACCTTCGTTACCACACGCCTGATCCTTTGTAGTTGGCCTTGAGCCAATGAAAGTATTCAGTTTTACGGCACCTTCGTTACCACACGCCTGATCACCTGTTGTTGGCCTTGAGCCAATGAAAGTATTCAGTTTTACTGCACCTTTGTTAACACCCGCCTGATCCTTCGTAGTTGGCCTTGAGCCAATGAAAGTATTCAGGTTTACTGCACCTTCGTTACCACACGCCTGATCCCCTGTAGTTGGCCTTGAGCCAATGAAAGTATTCAGTTTTACTGCACCTTTGTTACCACCCGCCTGATCCTTCGTAGTTGGCCTTGAGCCAATGAAAGTATTCAGTTTTACGCTATCTGAAGATGGCACCGAACGGTGAACGTAATTCATTGCATAGCTTTCTTCATCTACTGCCATAGACGCTGTACTACCACCAACCATATCGTGATTACTGGAATCCGATGATAATGCCATAATGCTATCATTCCCGACAGCTTGATCTTGCCTTTCTGTAGAAAGCCCAGGAAGGTTACCATTGCTTTCTTCTGAAGCAACAAATGTCGCAATGACGTTTTCATTTTCTAAGTCTCCGATAGCTGACTGAGACGTGGTACTAGCACCACTATCGACGTTATGATCAGATGAAGATGCCATCGCAGCGTTCTAAATCCAAATATTGTCGGCAGTCCCCAGTGGTTTGTAACCGTAAGTACAACCGTCACCGTATATTTTAAAAATATTTTAAATCACTACCTACAACCTGTCAAACTCAATCACAAATTACTGACTACAGAAGCCAGACTTGGAAGCTAGACACCACCACAATTATACCAAAAATGGGTGGGTTTATTTACTGATCAGATGTTATTTCTAAAATGACGATTCAACAAAACTGTTGACTGACTGTACCGCTACCCACAAACCAATTACAAACAAAATGTTGAACCGATTAGTGATTGAGGCAATTACTTAATCAAAAGACAAGTTAATTATAACTTAATCAGTGATTATATGAGAACAGTGAAACTAAACTAGAATCAAGGACTACGAAATGTATCCAGTGTTAAAAAACCAACTCCCTAATGACAACAATGAACACTTGACACCTGACAATGAAAAATGAGCACGGGCGATTGTGCTTGTGAAAATCTAACAGCAGCTTAGCAGCGGGTCAATTGAATACTCAAGACGAGACTAGCCTTGACACTTTATTGTATTCCCTTCTATTTAGCTATTATGTGCGTCGCGTGGGCTACTTGACTTCTGACAATAGTCAGCATAAAATATATGTGACGAGTACTGAGGACGGATTCAAAGATCGGACGGCTTATAGCAAATAATTTTAGCGCGTCCGCCTACTACTCACTGACTACTTGCATCGTTCATACGTTTGAATTCGAATACACGTCCCTTTCTTCTTGGAGGATGCATCGTATGAACAATGCTGTAAATATGCGTCTATCCAATATCCAATCTTCTTCACACTCTTTGTTACATGTTAAATCTGCAGAAGTTAATTTTAACCAGAATCATAAATTAGTATAATCATCTATAGACTGAATTTTCTTACAAAACTTGATATTAAATTTCAAAAGTAGTAGCAGTAGCAACTACTACTACTAATTGTTTCATTCACGTATTGTAATCAATATAGTTTAGGACAGTATATACTCAAGAAAACATTATGACTAGTTAGCAAACGGGAAGTTTCCCACAAAAGCTCCCCCTCTCAGATTTTAACCCTCAGTGTGGTGTCATTCGAAAGCTATTCTTATGTAGCTTACAAAATTGAAAGTTGTGATCTTCACAAATCAATACTTTCCGAGAAAATTGAGCGGCCAGGGTATGAATTCAATAGTTACTTTTACTACCAACATATTATGATATTTTCATATACACTACATATCAAATGTAAGTACATTATGTAAAATGTCAGCAGTTTTTTTGGGTTGACATCTGCATCTAAAAAGAAAAAACCAGAATGCAACTTTCACGGGAACATACATAAGATAAAGCTCTCGACTGACACCACTTGGGTTAAAATCTGAGAGGGGGAGCTTTTATGGGAATAAGCCAGCAACATGAGAACATGACACGTCAGCAATTCAGCATGGTCAATACGTAGTTTTTGATTGTCCATTTTATAATTTGAACCTTCCACTGCACTGCTCGCTTCCAACTAATGACGCAATTAACCAGTAACAACAAACTCATGATTTTATGACCCGCTTTAAATACTTAATGCATTTACACGTTCAAACAGGCATGCATATATGGTGAATGATATTCAACAATACTTTCAACTCTTCTGGGAATAAATAAACGTATTTCAAAAGCACGTAAACCTGTAAAGCTGTTTCAATTCCTAACGCTTAGTATTTAACATTAAATGATTGAAAAACAAATTTAGCTAATTGAACATACCTTTTTATGTGCACGTCACACGTATGACGTAGTTTAGCACATTGGTTCAAGTTCCTTCCCGAACTGACAATGAATTTTAAGTCGAAATATGAACAAGGCAAAGAAGGGAAAAATTTAAGCAACTGCTTCCAGTTGGAGTGGAGTCCAACCGCCAAATGAATGTCAGAAAACTCAGCCACGTCTGACGTTCAATCGAACCCACATACCTAGATCCTTATTGTTGCATGCTAATTCTATACTATATTTTATTAGATGTACAAACTTTACAATATACATGTACCACTTGCATAGCTACAGGTAAATAAGTTGGTTAATGCGTTATATCGACGAGAAAAAAAATTATGCAGATGAATTGGACAATTAAACTGCATCTCCAAGTCTCCAAGTACCGCTATTTCTGCAGCGGAAATATGTTAAACGGCATGGACTCCTTGTTGCTACCTCTGCATGTTGGTCATATACTCATATAGGTACCTACCTTCTTTCATGAGCATTTGCCATTTATGAGAATATGTAGATCTCGTAAACATTACGCCAATTTCTGACATTAATTTTGAAAAGTTTGCAATCTTGTCATACTGGATAATATTCAGGTACATCCTTCCTTCATATGATACGTTGATAAAACAAAAAAATGCAAAGAATGAAGCAAAATAATACTAGTATATCAGGAGTGATTTACCTTTCAGAGACTTGCTCAAAAAGTTTGTAGCCAAGTCCGAGCTAGTTGAGCTATCCGAGTCATCATAAGTCACAGCATTCCTTCTGATTTGCAATGGTGGAAAGTCAGAGTTCACAAAAGGATTAGTATTATCCTCAGTCCGAGTTAGAGCACCTTGGGATGAACTTCCTGCTGATATGGAGAATTCCGACAAAGATGACTCCGAGGTTGTGTTATTTTCATTTGCAGTTACGTAAGTCTCCTCCCTATAGTCGACGTCAGAGAATACTACCGACGAATTTGACGCATCATCACTGCTATCGATGTCGCTATTTCCAACGGAGTCTTCTTCACTGGCACCAGAGGATTCCAGATCTGAAACTGATGTTTCAGCATTTTTTGAGCAAGGTTTCGTGGAACTTTGATGCAACGGGGGTGGCACAACATCATATTCCGTCCCTCCATGTGCTTCTGATGGCTTATGACTTGTGCTTGAGGAAGGATTGCATTCTAACGGCGCAGGTGCGGCATCGGGATTCTTAGTGACTGTCTCCTCCGCTCCCCCTCCAGGCGCTTCTTCTTGTGACTCAGCAATCACAGGCATTGGAGGCATGTTCCAATATGGAACCCCTCGGTTACCCTACAAATCATATGAAAGAGGTGGATCAGCCTAGGTCTAAGTAAACGGAGAGACTTTTGTTTCTTACAGAAGACCTTAGAAGCCGGTGATACCGGCAAACACGTGGTGAAGTCAAAGATATGCAATTATGCAATCAATTCCGACGGTGTGCAATTTGCAATCTCTGTCACTTGCGTAAACTTTAGTGCAAGCTTTAAGTCTGATGATAACAATGATCACACGTAGCCACAGGACCGTGGCTTTGAAAAGGATAAGGATGCGTACTTGGAAAATAAATGACTGGGGTCGACAATTCGAGTTCGATGTACTTATTGTGCTTCTTCAATTACAGGAAGGTATTGGAATACAACTCGAGAAAGATACATCCATAATTATCATGTTGTGTTATATACGTGGTAATAGGGAGAAAAAATCTTTCAAAATTAGTTTAAACAGAGTACATACAACTTGCTCAGACTTCTAGGTCAGGTCTTCAGTTCAATAGAAGAATGATTATCTACATAGTCTTATTATAGGAAATCGAACAATAGACATAGCTTAGGGCTTAGGTACGCTGTCAATAGAATTCAAGAGAAATCGTAAATATGCAAGTTCATGAACTGGTGGTGTACGTGTACATGATGTTCCTTAAATATTCTTAAACCCTACTAATTAACTCGAAAAACTTAAGTACAAAAAGTGCGAGTACAGATAGAGTTGTTTAAATAGCCGAAAATTAGCAAACTGTCTAGCTTATCAGCTTATGCATGAACTTTGAAGAGCATGTTATCAAATGTCCGTATGAATATCATTGGCAGCACTTACGGAGAGAAAATTTTGGTGCATATGAAAAATGAAAAAATGTGACTTGTGTAGTGAATACCATTAAATGTCCTAGTTTCTCAGAAGAAATATTCGCTGCAATAAATTAATCTTTCGAAATGGCTTATTCTACACTGACTGCATGCATATAACTATTTAAATGTAAGATTTTTGTTATGTACCCCAGGCGAAAATTTAGAAGCAAAATCGATGAACTTAATTATACTCTAAATATTTACCATATAATATGGACAGACAGACATTAACTGTGAAATATCAAGTTAAGCCCGCATTTGAATTTCATACTTTCTGAAGAAGTTTATGCAAATGAGATCCTCACCATGATTTCTAATGAATGGATTCGAGATATATATTGTTTAGTAACTAGTTGTGTCTGTGTCTGACCGATCTGATGATTGCTTTTATAAGATATCACCTTCTTACTTCCTGTATCTATTTCTACACATATAGTACACGCGAGCAGATACCTACACCTACATATTCCAGGTAAAAGTGGATGATGATGACAAATTACCTATATGTACATCAACATAAGAAAACTGCTTGTTCACAAATTTGTCTCCAGTTTAGTTTCATATTCTAAATTATTTGTTTGTCTCCGTTTTAACATGATGACTATGATGCTAATGCTGGCCCAGCATTGCTGGGGTAGCTAAAAAATAATTCACTTAACACCATTTTAACAAGCGGGGTATTGTGGGACTTGGTGGAATCCTGCATGCATACTCCTAGTGTGGTTTGGTGAAAGACTTTAATATTTAGTTGAAAATCTTTAAGCAAGGTCGGGTGACTTTTCATTTGAGGCAGATAACCCATTGGGTTTACCCCTTTCCTAGCAAACCTTTTACAAAACTAAACAGATCTGCCAGAAATGTTGTAAATAGACGCAATTTCAGGTTGCCAAAAACTTCAAAGTACAATTTTTGTAATAAAGTACCTACTTTCCATGCTACGTTCACCACATCATATTCGCATAACCCCAAAATTTGACAGTTGTGTGCGCATCATCAAAAGCTAATAAAACTAAACTAAGGTTAGATTAGACGTGAGAAGTCAAAATGCTCATTATTCCCGTCTTTCATGAAAGAAAGAAATCCAGCATCTATTTCCTACAGAATTCGACTTTGACTTTTGTAACAAATATCCTCTCAAATGACATGGAGAAAATGCTCATTCATATTGAAGAACTGAATTGAAGCGACACACAGTCTTGCTTTCGTCACACACACAGTAATTACTACTCCAAATGCAAGCTATACATATATGCTACTACGCTACATCGTCGATGCGTCATCTTTTAACTTGACTCGGCTCGTTTTCCGTACTCTGCTGCTCCTTCTCTTCCTCGTAAAATCATGTACCTCTTTTGATTAAACGAAGTCTTATTTAATAGGATTTTCAGTGTTTGAGAAACTTGATAATGGTAGTTCTGATGAAATATGTCACGTCAGCATAGATCATATTGAAAAAGTTATTAATCTAATAAAAGCGGGGTGAAAAGTGCTGATACCACAGGTGTCCGATTTTCCATGCAACAACTGAACCGAGAGCCTATAATAATTTATAAGTACTAATGTACGTGGAAACAATCCTGAAATGTGAACTACATACAATTGTATTACAGCACATATCCCCATAAAAGTAATGATATTTCACATTCAACATTCAATATTGCGCATGGGTCAAATGAAAAAGTGCATTATTTCAGCAATAAAATATGAGCTTACGTGATTGTTGCCGGTACGAGTTGATTAAATGCATTCACATTTTTATACTACAAATTTCATGAGAAAATTCAATTCATGCATTTCACCTTCCAATATGTTATCATTATGTACTTTATGAAGCATTGACAGTCAGTGACAAAATCACAAAAAATGAAAGAAACGCATATTATGCCTCCCCTAAATAAAATTAATGTTGGTAAAGTTAACGGAACCAACACGTATATTGTCATTTGACAAATGCGTACAAATCCCATGAAATAAATATGGCCATATGCCTCACCAAACTAATTTAACTCCAGAGGCAAATTTTTTTACATATAAATCATTCTCGGCATGTTATTTCATCAATCAATGCAGAATATAGGGGTAAAACGGATACATAATGAATGGAATGATGACGGAAATGCTTAAAGATTATGCATACCTACTTAGATATTAATAAAAATAAAAAATCGCAACCAAATACTTGCAACTTTCCCGAATTTTTATATATACTAAATGACGAATGACAATCATATCAGGAGCCCAGGTGACAAGGTATGATAAAAAGGCAGAGAGAATTCATACCTGCAGAGTTGTCATCTTCGGTAAGACCTATACTACGATCATTTAACAGAATAAAATCCTTCTCGCCTGAGATCCTTTAAAAAGTGTAATTCTGTCACAGGAATAACTAATTATTTGAGGATATTAAGTCGATATGTTCATGCACTAAAAGAGGTTTATTACTTCACAGTTGACAATAAGAAGGATATTAACGTAATGAAAATGGAGCTCGACACGACACGTTGTGATTCCCTACACCAGCCAAGCCCAGGTGCTCAACTACTGACTACACTCTTGGGCTGCACCACGTCCACGATCCACAATGACTTCAGACTTCAGCTACTCGCTACCCTACCACCTTTCTTGAAGCGAAGCCACTGCTACTCCATCCACTACTCCTTTCACGAACAGCCACTTTATTAATGGCTTTCTCGCAATGTGTGAAATGCCAACAAAGACAACGTCAACGACGCCCTTTGATTCCTGACCATTCATAAGGGTTGACGATGCAACCAGAGCTTTCAGTTTGTTTCGAGCCCTCTAGAGCTGCAAAAGTGGCCATTCTCATTGCTAATTTGGTTTGAACTCTTAGTACATTTTAGGGGTTTGAAATATTTACAAGTAATTTTGGGGGATCATGGGTCGTTTGATTGTACATTGGAGAGTTTTTTGGTTGGTAATTATTGCATCAAACTTTTACCTCCAGCAAACAGCCTGTTTACAGCCAGGAGCTGATCAAGTTCAAATAGTAGAGTTACCAAATAAAAATGCATTAAAGTCAGGTCATACAGTTACACAAAATGAATCGTCACAAGCTACAATCTCCGTTACTGAGAAAAGGCAACGATTCTGCCTAAACAGATTGATAGAAGCGATGAAAATCGTTTGCAGTGGTTCAGGCCGAATTCCCCATTATTTTGATCCGAATAAATATCCAAATGTGACTATGGCTTCTCATGAAGGTGAGTTTCTTAATTTTTAAAACTCTTACTACACGTTTTAAAAAAATACATACATAAGCTTTATTATATTTGCCTGATAGGTGTTCAAAGAGTCACGAGAAACATTCCAAAAGACGTAGCAAAAACAACTGCCCAACCAACTCGTCACTTGTTGCGCCGAAGGTCACGAAGGAATATTGTTCGAGAGTGTTGTAATAATCCTTGCAGTTATTCAAATTTGCTGAAGTATTGTTCTCCGTCAATAAGGTACTCAAAACATTTTTTTATCAAATTTTTACGCACTGCTGCTATAGTGCATGTTATTGCTTGTCTTCAGATAACGAAGGTGGCTAGTATTTTTAAACATCGAAAAGGTTTTAAAAAGTAAAATTCGCTTTATAACGTTTTTAAAGGTTATCTCCATCACTTCTTCAACCATCGGTGCCTATAAGACACCCTGTAAGTTGTTTTTATCACAATAACAAATTTTACTGACTACATTAATATGTACTACTTCAAAATTACGCTTCAATTAGCTTAAACTTTAGTTTATATTTATATGACTTAACTTTGTGATGTAGAACCATTAGAGATGTCGCTTAGCGCTTATAATATATTTAGCAAAGTTAATAACTGTGTGAATACGATAGCTTGTATAACAACTTCAACTGAAATTCATTAACTCCAGCTTCCTTTGACAAAGTCAAGGAACGGAAGATTGAGCAGGGCTCACAACGGTACTAACAGTATAACTGCTCGCCATCAGCTTAGCTGCTTTCCGAATTGTAAATATGAAAACAATCTGGACGAAACTTTGACAGCCTCAAATTCTCAATGTGTATCCTTCGCAGATTTAAACACGTTTTACCAGAAATTTCTTCAAAAGCAATGGAAAAAGGTCATATTCATAGCTTTAACTCACTCCATATTTAAATTTAAGTTTATGCTTTTATCTAACTTTCATATGCTTAACTGACCCGCTTTTTATAGGGGGATGAACAAACATTACTGTTGACTAACAATGATATAACCAAAAGTAATGCAGGGAACTCTTTTCTGCCGGACTCAACCGCACATTTGAATGAGATAACTAATAACGCATATTCCATAGCAACCAATCGTATGCTACCAAATCATTTCCTGGAGCAAGCTAATTTACATAATTTAAACCCAACTGTTTGGCAGTCTTTGTCAACCGAACTCATTCCAATTGCCAAGGAAAGAATTGAAAATCTAATTGGCACTAAGACAGAACCAGAGCGCCAGCAACAACTATGGGGGTCGAATGTGATAACGGCTAAACCGATTCCAAATTTTATTAGCCTTCCGAGAGGAACGAACGATGATTTATACTAATAATTTGTTGTAGTGCTAAATCTCTTCATGTAAGTCTCTGCATGAAAATAACTTATATGAGTGGCGAGGGTGGAAAACTGTTGTCCTCCATATGGAAGATTTAAATCAATGAAAGCATTTCACAAAGTTCCAAAAAATAGCATTTTACTAAAAGTTTTCGTTGCAAATAAAAATACAAATAAAATACGCTTGATTTTGACGATGCGACCGTTGACCGTATAGTTTATGTTAAAATTATATATGTTAGCGTTGGATTATAATAATGACTTACGTGCATATTTGCACACAACTTACCGTCGTAGAAGATTAGCAGAAACTGCATGGATTCCTTCTTCACCACAATTTTCAATAGCAACAAGATTTATGACTCTAATAAGCAGTACTCATTCTAATTGCTAATTTCTTGACTACATTCTTCAGTACATCTAGAATAAATGTTCAGCTACGTCATTTGTAGAACCATCTTAACATCTTTGCTAGGTTAATACACTCGTCAATAATTTAGAAAATTAAACGGTAAATAAAGTTTCTTCCATATTATAATCATTTAACATATTTTAAAATATTTCATATTAGATGGTATTACGTAATCAATGGCTACAGATGGACCCCATCTGAATTCTTGTTGAATCAATGTTAATATTTATAAATGCAAAATACTGATAATTAAAACAAACAATGTCCCTTACATCTACTGCAAGGACCCATAATATTACTATACTACCATCTTTCACCGTTTACAAAACACGTAGTACCCATCTTTGTAAATGATGATTTGTCAATGTGGATTACGAAGCTGCAGGATTTTTTGGAAACTAGTAGTTAATCAATCATTACATTTATTCACCTATTTGACTAGATTATCGTTAGCAAGAGAGTAGCTGATATCGTTAGATCCGTTACGCTAAATTGTAGATTATGAGGTTAAAATATATTCTTTTTGTTTTATTTCGTCGATAAAATACAGTAACATTTGCATAACAAATTGCTATCCACGCGATATTTTAGTAGAGCTTAGAGCAAGCTACCGCTTCATCTAAATAGGCCAGATACCAAGATTGTATGACTGCGGTTTCGCTGCGACATAAAAACGTAGTATTAAACAAGTGGGCAGTTTAAATAAAATGGAATTCAGACGTTACTTAATCTCACTCAGTTAAATTCATTGTGTGTACATTGAAGGTGAATTACTGCATCAGTCTCCTAATTTAACAATACTTCTAGGTAGCGTAACTTGATAACCCACTTGTGGAGATTCGTATCGTATTCCTCCCTTTTAACAAGAAGATTATAACTGGCTGTTGGAAACTTTACTCTCGCTATCCACATCTCTGTACACTTCCTCCACAATATTTTCCCAGTCAAGAAGTTCATCATTTGCTACTAAAGGATTTTCTGAATTGACATTCTCCGCAGATCCTTCCTTCGTGAATTCACTTATTACCTGTAAATCATCAATGGTTTTGTTATCAGTAGTACTTAATAATGCCTCATAATCCTCAGCAGATAATGATTTGCGCGCGATGTTTTCAACCGCTGTTTGGCTGGCAGTTGATGATACGCTAACGTACGTGTGCTTTTCTGTACCAGAAAAATCCTCTAAATTCACGTTTATACCTAGAAGATCCCCACCTAAATTCTCAAATATATCGGGTTCAGTCTGAGTTGCGCAATCAGTTGCCTCTAAAAATGAAATAAACTCTTGAAACACACTAGGCCCATTTCCACCTTTTGGCTTAGAAACCTTACTCTCTCCGGTGCATCCATCTTCTTCAATGCGGACAGCGACCTGGTGCTCTTCACCCTTCTCTAGAACTTCCTTTTTTACCATGCTCGAAGATACCAATGACTCGGTGCAGCTTGGCTTTGAAATATCATCGGACTCAACCTTCGGTCCTATGGGGATGCTTTCGGATATTTTGATTGTGGCAAATTCATCATTCATTAGAGCAGATTTATCATTTGCGGAGTCACATGCTGCTAGCGGCGATGGCGAAGAGTTTGAGTCACAACTGTCAGCCGTCTGTGTTTGAGTATCTGAGGTGATTACCTTTTTCCAGTCGAGATTCGTATTCGTGGCGTTGTGTTTTTGATCCAAGCATGTCGCACGGAATTTAACAATATTTGTTTGAGTATCTGTACTTTTCCTCTTCTTTTGTGGAATAGGCTGCGTTGTAGATGAAATAACTGCCTGGGCTTGGATAGGCGTGCTTTTCTGAATGATTGCTGTGCACACAGTTTGGCAGCCATAATCAACTTTTACTCCTGCTCGCTGAATAAGCGCTTGAATGTTTTTGAAAACTTCGTCCCCAGATGTGGATGATACTTTTGGAAGGATGACTGGTAGCTTTCGTGATCCTTTGGTTCTTCGTCCGGATGAAGTCACAGTTGAATTAGTAGGCGGAGTTGAGGTCTTGAGTGATTGCATTTCCTGTTTCACAGAGCTGGAAACAATGGCGTTCAAAAATTAGTTACCACAAAATATTGAATACAGTGAATTGGCATTGAGGGATTCAATTCAAACAGGGCTAATACAGATGAAACACTTACTTTCTCATGTCTTTGTATTTAATGTGATCATATACATGAACCTTTCGCCTGCAGTGGGTTTGTAGCGCCTCCAAAGAATTGTAAGAAGAATCGCACGTTGAACATGAGTATTTTTCACCACACATCAACTTGTGAGTTTCCGCAATTTTGTGAGTTAAAAACGTCTTTTTGCACAGTTCACATTCGAAAGGTCTTGGAGCATGGACTTTCTGATAATGCTGGAAATTAGGAAACAAAGAGTATTAAGAACAATACTAAACAAAACTTTCACAAAACACAAACAAAGTCAACAATGACGGTTTTACCTGCTTCACATTTTTATAAGCTTTAAAGAACTTTTCCGCCGTTTCCACATAATACTGACACTTCTTATCTTGACAATAATAAACAAGAGGGCATGGGAGACCATCGTCATTGTTTGTATTGATCGGTGCACCAGCCTTTTTATTAATAAGACCTAAATGCTTCTTAATGTGGCTATCCATCGACTTGTTCCTTGCCAACTTTTCCCGACAAGACGATACTGGACAATATAAATCAGTCTCATTATCCGCTAAGAGAGACGGAGGAAGACAGACTCTGATCTCCTTCCAAGTTTTTGAATCTACAACAGAACATACTTGAAATCAGCGAATATATTAGAAACTATATTGTTTGAGAATGGCATGAAATCTAACCCCCCAAGCTTGGAAGTTCTGTTTCAATACGCAAAACACCAAAAGGAATGACATCGCCGTGGTTGTTAGCTATCCAGCCTAATGGTATCGGCTCATATAATTTAGTAGTAGACCCTTGAACGCTGCATGAAGCCGCAATTGAGCCGTCTTTAGAGTTTGAGTCAGGTGCTTCTCTAGGCCGTTCTGAAGGAGGTTCATGCTGGCCATTGGAGTTTGAAGCATTACCCGGCAAATTGCCAAGTCCATCACGGCCAATATTGTAGACATTAATTATTAGATTCACATTTTCAATAAGCACAGGCTCCTTTCTGAAATATGCAAAAGAAAAATACAATTACAAATGTGTCCAAAACTAACAACCAATCTCTATATCGTGGAGCAATCACTGTTTAATTTAATGTATTCGCGTACGTACCTCACTACATCTGCCATGCTTTGAAGAGTGTACAATGAAAATACATTGATTTCTCGTCTAGCAACTAAACGGTAACGGCAGGTTAAAAGACTAAGATTGCACCACCCAATGATTTGCTTTGTAAAAGGTAAAAGGTAATTACCGTTTGCTCATTATTTCATAATTAACAGTCGCTTATTTCCGGTATCGGATCCTTTCCAAAGAAGCCTCTATAATAAGCACAACAACAAAGAAATTAATACAATCCATCACTACATAATTAATGCGTTATTTGCTAAGGTTTCTATCCTAGCCAAAATACAAACGTTGCTCTACACAAAACCACTGAAATTAAGCTAACAGTGCTAAATGTTGTATAGGGAATGAATTGCTGAATGACAAAGGTAGATCGATAAGCTTTATCGGTCAGTTACTCATATATACTATCGCCCACAAAAAATACACCAAAAATAGCTGATACGAGTGATACGACACAGCCAGGAGCAAAACAGATGACAGACGCAAACATGAGGCACGAGAGTGAGCTATAAGGTATAACAATGAACAACTACTACACAAACTAATATTAAAATAAAATAATCAACACAACACATACAAGCATAAGTTCTACTGCTGACTGTCAACTGTTGACTGTCTGTATGATATTAATGCTATAAGTTGTAAGTTATATTGTGAGTGAGCGAGTCAACTTACTTTATTACACAAAAATAGACTTCCGAATTTGAACGTGATGCAAAACCCGATGAATTTGGCACGACTTGATTTGAAATTTATAATATTTGGACTACATGTTACTGATAACTGACAGCGACAACTGAAGTGATACACTTGACACTACAACAAACTAGTGAGTGCGAATAGTACGATATTGCGTGTGTGAATGCATGATCAATTGTAAATTTGGATCCGTCAACACATTTGACATTAGATACCGTAATTAAATTGCATGTGCCAGAAATAATTGGCAACGTCAAACGTATAAACTACAAGAATCCAATCTTCAACCGTCAACCTTCTCAATTACACTAGTTTCTAGACTGTTGACGGTGGTAACCGCTGAGTTATATCTCCATCCCGTGTTAACAGCTTACGTACGTGTACGTCATATGTAGGATTCTTTTAACCGATTACAATAATTACTACAAATTAACAAATACAATACTGCTTACTTGAAGAATAAAAACTAAATGACTACTAACTACAACAAATGACAGATCAATCATACTAACAGTTAACTATACTAATAATAATATTCAACTACATCCAATCCAGTCAGTCACAAGTAGCGAGTCTTCGAAACTGACAATAACAAAATAATAAACATGGTCTAACAAATAGCTCATATGCTCCCTACCAATGGTGACCAACTGGTCATTTTTAATGTCGTCAGTATTCTAGATACTGTTTAGTGTTTTTATACCGCTTTTTCAGTTCACTGTGAACTGTTCACAGTGTGCAGTGGCACAAGCAGCAGTGCAGAAAATGTGCAAAAATGAAGTAACAAAAATGCAGCAGGGAATCAGGTCAATAGCCGCAATAGCTGCAGCGCTCCACTCCAGTCCAGCAAAGCAATACAGAGACGAAATCAGATTACTTTTTACTTCTTGACTGTCGTCCCAACGAAAGTTGAGTGTTGTTGTGCATATGGATCTCCTCTTCTTTCACACATTTCCATGGAGAAATCACTTCTTGAGCATTAACTGGCTCAAGAGCCACATTCCACTTCATGCTCACTTTGGAGACTCATCATGATGATGATCATTCCTATAGAAACATATCCCATGCAAGAGTAAAGCTAAAAAAATAGGTTGCTGTGCAAATGTGCAAAAATGTACAAAAAAGAAGACTTGAGAAAAAAATACATTTTGACTTTTACCGCAAGCCAGCCCAATGTTTTTTTCTGCTTTCACTACTGTCTCACCTAACCCTACAAATGCGTTAAACCTTTGTCCAGGCCCCTATTAATTGTGTCCCTGCAAATGTGCTTTCATCATTCATACATTCATTCATACCTGAGTTCATAGTCCAACTAATTGAAGATTAACTATGGTGCATTAATAAAAACCAGGTTCCTATGGAATTTTCATCAAGGGTAAATATGGATTTCTTAGCATTGCATTATTTAAGTGAGAAGTCGAAGGATTAGGTTAAATATTTTTTGTTCATATTTCAAATCATAAGATGATACATGCGCAGATATGAATTAAAATAAAAAAATGCATAGTAGCATCAACGAGTGGATGAATGAATAACATTCACATTGATTTCTAAGATGATTGATTAATTGTAAATGTACCCTGGACATTTTCAGTTACATCAAGGATAAAAAGTTTGGCATAGAATTATGATAATTTGTCATATGGATATGCGAGTATTTTTGGAACATACTTCTACTAGAGTTGTTTCATAATACCTTTTACACTGTACAAATTTTCATTGGAACAAAATACATAAAATAAAGCTTAGCAGAATCCGATTTTATAATGGCATATATATGACCATCCACATTGCAGTATATGATTACAGGTGAGGATTTGTATAAAATAAAATAAAAATGTGGGTTTTTTAAATTTATAATCGGTTGGATTAGGCATTTTAAGTTAGGAATATCTACACAAGTTCGGAGTTTAAAATGCTAGAAATAAAAACGTTTTCGTTATTTCAGACAACAAATCTTGCTAAGCAGCTTTCACACTGGCACTGGCATGCTTGCATCTTACATATGGTAGCGATGAACAAGACAACTTTCAGCTTTAAGCTGTTAAAATAAAATTATTCAATATAAAGATCAATTGGATTGTGGATTAACATCTCTAATCTAATACTATATAACTCCTAATTCGCAGCAAGTTGTGCAAATTGTAAAATGTCCATGCAATGCATTCTCTTTTCAGCAATATTGTCCAGCTACGTTCTTAAAAGTGCTTGCAGTTGGTCATCTACCTATTGTAAATTACAGTGTTATCAAGGTTAGATCTGAAATCCTTTCAATGGATTTAGGAAGAGATATTATATATTCTTGCATTTGTCTCGACCATATTTTTGTTTATATTTTATTAAACTGTCTTACTGCTTTTATTCATCTTTAATGATAGATAATGTGGAACAGAAAATTATAGACAAAAGGTTTTGGCTGTATTTTTTTGCTACAGAAAGTAAAAAGATGGATAACATTAGTTAGTTGTTAGCGCACCAATAACTTAAAGCAAACGACAGACCAATTATGGCACATTTTATGGTTCTGTTGGAGTTGGAATCTCTCTGGATGCGTGCACTCTGAATTAATCTTTTGGCAGTAAACATGCTTAGTTGCGTAGTTGCCTTCAACAAAGATACATGATGCAGAGGTGAGCGTCAACGTCAACCCAAAGCTGGATGGGTATTATTACAATGTTTCGAATCACAAATTAATTGAATTAATTATTAGCAAATTTTACTAACAACCACGATATAGTATAAATTCACTATCTTGACCCAATTAAGTTGGGCCAATTTTACGATCCCGTCTATATATTGGACTTGGAAAGTAACATCACATGCGTAAATTCACTGAAAAAAAAAGATTGTCGACGCGAGTCTGGTTACGCAGTACTTTTATGTTTTGGTTGCGCAAATGTGCCATTATTCTAAAAAACCGTATAGGCATTTGGCATTTTTTGTCACACAATTGGCACCAAGCGAAGTACACGTAGTCATATATGTAATGTGAATTCAAAACACAAATTCATTTCAATTATCCGGACTACATTAGAATTCTAATTAGAGCATAAGTGCAATATGCTTGTTTTTGAAACTTAAATCCCTTCATTCAATATTTTGAAATTTGACCAACTTGAGTGGTTTATAAGTTGTACCAACAACAGCAATAATTAATTATCTAGCATTGTCAACCCCAGTTTGCGGAACTACACAAGTCGCCACAAATCTTCAAATTCCCTTGGATCCCTTGTAAAATCCCTCACCTCTACGATATTCATCAGAGGGAATAACAAGTAACAATCATTGCTCAGCTCATTGAAGCATTTCCCCGTATTCAATCTTCACAATGAATCTTGTTCACGTCAACAAGACTCACGTACCTGCTGGTCATTATAGGCATTTATAGGTCCACTTGAAAGGAAGGATTGAATGTAATGATAATCATTGCCAGCAACTATCATCACTGTTCACGAAACCATTGCATTTTGCATTATGCGTGCATTTACTACGCTTATGAATTTCCTTGGTTTACATCATCCTTCCAAACTTTAACATGATGACGTTCACGACCTAAACCTAACCTAAAAAGCTGTTCAGTTCTGCTGCGTACCTCTTCAATGTAATTCCATCAGACAGACTCACTCGCACACAAATATACACACACCAAAAATGTGCCCTAGTCAGACGTTTAAGACCTATCCTGTCAATGGGGGGGTGAAAGATATTTGGCTGAAAATTTGTACTCAGGTGCATTTTAATATGAGGAAAAAGAATCCCATGAAAATTTTTCCATTTCTGCCCCCAAGTGCCCGGAAATCGCCC